>PISX010006846.1:62072-94015 GCA_004024625.1 Mellivora capensis
AAAAAAAAAAAAAAATAAAAAAAAAAAAAAAAGCAAAGAAAGAACTGGCTTGATATATTCAGAGCACTAAATGAGAAAAATACGCATCCAAAAATACTATATCCAAGTAGGCTATCATTGAAAATAGAAGGAGAGACAAAAAGCTTCCAGGACAAACAAAAATTAAAAGAATTTGCAAACACCAAACCAGTCCTACAGGAAATATGGAAAGGGGTCCTCTAAGCAAAAAAAGGGCTTAAAAGCAGTAGACGAGAAAGGAACGGAGACAATATACAGTAATAGTCATCTTATAGACAATACAATGGCACTAAATTCACATCTTTCAATAGTTACCCTGAATGTAAATGGGCTAAATGCCCCAATCAAAAGACACAGGGTATCAGAATGGATAGAAACCAAAACCCATCAATATGCTCTCTAAAGAAATTCATTTTAGACCCAAAGACACATCCAGATTTAAAGTGAGGGGGTGGAAAACAATTTACCATGCTAATGGACATCAAAAGAAAGTTGGGCTGGCAATCATTATAACAGATAAATTAGATTTTAAGCCAAAGACTATAATAAGAGACAAGGAAGGACACTATATCATACTTGAAGGGTCTGTCCAACAAGAAGATCTAACAATTTTAAATATCTATGCCCCTAACATGGGAGCAGCCAACTATATAAACCAATTAATAACAAAATCAAAGAAACACATCGACAATAATACAGTAACAGTAGGGGACTTTAACACTCCCCTCACTGAAATGGACAGGTCATCCAAGCAAAGGATGAACAAGAAAATAAGGCCTTAAATGACACACTGGGCCAGATGGACATCACAGATATATTCAGAACCATTCCAAAGCAACAGAATACACATTCTTCTCTAGTGAACATGGAATGTTCTCCAGAATAGATCACATCCTGGGTCACAAATCAGGTCTCAACTGGTACCAAAAGATTGGGATCATTCCCTGCATATTTTCAGACCACAATGCTCTGAAGCTAGAACCCAATCGCAAGAGGAAAGTTGGAAAGAACTCAAATACATGGAGGCTAAAGAACATCCTACTAAAGAATGAATGGGTCAACCAGGAAATTAAAGAAGAATTGAAAAGAAATTCATGGAAACAAATGAAAATGAAAACACAACTGTTCAAAATCTGTGGGACACAGCAAAGGCAGGCCTGAGAGGAAAGTATATAGTGATACAGGCCTTTCTCAAGAAACAAGAAAAGTCTCAAGTACACAGCCTAACCCTACACCCAAAGGAGCTAGAAGAAAGAACAGCAAAGAAAGCCTAACCCCAGCAGGAGAAGAGAAATAATAAAGATCAGAGCAGAAATCAATGAAATAGAAACCAAAAGAGTGGTGGAACAAATCAAAACTAGGAGCTGGTTCTTTGAAAGAATTAATAAGATTGATAAACCCCTGGCCAGACTTACCAAAAAGAAAAGAGAAAGGACCCAAATTAATAAAATCATGAAGGAAAGAGGAGAGATCACAACCCACACCAAAGAAATACAATTATAGGAACATATTATGAGCAATTATACACCAGCAAATTGGACAATCTGGAAGAAATGAATGCATTCCTAAGACCTATAAACTTCCAAAACTGAACCAGGAAGAAATAGAAAACCTGAACAGACCCATAACCAAGTAAGAAGATTGAAGCAGTCATCAAAAATCTCCCAAAAAACAAGAGCCCGGGGCCAGATGGCTTCCCAGGGGAATTCTACCAAACATTTAAAGAGGAATGAATATCTATTCTCCTGAAACTCTTCCAAACAATAGAAATGGAAGGAAAACTTCCAAACTCATTTTATGAGGCCAGCATTACCTTGATCCCCAAACCAGACAAAGACCCCACCAAAAAGGAGAATTACAGACTAATAACCTTGATGAACACAGATGTAAAGATTCTCACCAAAATACTAGCCAATAGGATCCAACAGTGCATTAAAAAGATTATTCACCATGACCAAGTAGGACTTACTCCTGGGCTGCAAGGTTGGTTCCACATCCACAAATCAATCAATGTGATACAATAAATTAATAAAAGAAAGAATAAGAACCATATGATACTCTCAATAGAGGCTGAAAAAGCATTTGACACAGTACAGCATCCTTTCTTGATCAAAACTCTTCAAAGTATAGGGATAAGGGATACATACCTCAGTATCATCAAAGCAAATATCATTCTCAATGGAGAAAAACTGACTGCTTTTCCCCTAAGGTCAGGAACACAGCAAGGATGTCCACTATCACCACTGCTATTCAACATAGTACTAGAAGTTCTAGCCTCACCAACCAGACAACAAAAAGAAATAAAAGGCAACCAAATCAGCCAAGAAATCAAACTCTCACTCTTTGCAGATTATATGATACTTTATATGGAAAATCCAAAAGACTCCACTCCAAAACTGCTAGAACTCATACACGAATTCAGTAAAGTGTCAGGATATAAAATCGATGCACAGAAATCAGTTGCATTTCTATACACCAACAGCAAGACAGAAGAAAGGGAAATTAAGGAGTCGATCCCATTTACAATTGCACCCAAAACTGTAAGATACCTAGGAATAAACTTAACAAAAGAGGCAAAGAATCTGTACTCAGAAAACTATAAAGTACTCATGAATGAAATTAAGGAAGATACAAAGAAATGGAAAAACATTTCATGCTCATGGATTGGAAGAACAAACATTGTGAAAATGTCTATACTACCTAAAGCAATCTACACATTTAATGCAATCCCTATCAAAATACCATCAATTTTTTTCAAAGAAATGGAACAAATAATCCTACAATTTATATGGAACCAGAAAAGACCCCAAGTAGCCAGAGGAATGTTGAAAAAGAAAGCCAAAATAAATAACTAAAAAATCTTAAAAACAAACAAACAAACAAAAGCCAAAGTTGATGGCATCACAATTCCAGACTTCAAGCTCTATTACAAAGCTGTAATTATCAAGACAGTATGGTACTGGCATATAAACAGACATGTAGATCAATGGAACAGAATAGAGAGCCCAGAAATAGACCCTCAACTCTATGGTCAACTAATCTTCGACAAAGCAGGAAAGAAGGTCCAATGGAAAAAAGACAGTCTCTTCAACAAATGGTGCTGGGAAAATTGGAAAGTCACATGCAGAAGAATGAAACTGGACCATTTCCTTACACCACACACAGAAATAGACTCAAAATGGATTAAAGACCTCAATGTGAGACTGGAATCCAACCAAATCCTTGAGGAGAACACAGGCAGCAACCTCTTTGACCTCAGCTAGCAGCAACGTCTTCCTAGAAACATAGCCAAAGGCAAAGGAAGCAAGGGCAAAAATGAACTATTAGGACTTCACCAAGATCAAAAGCTTTTGCACAGCAAAGGAAACAGTCAACAAAACCAGAAGAGAACTGACAGAATGGGAGAAGATATTCACAAATGACATATCAGATAAAGGGCTAGTATCTAAAATCTATAAAGAACTTATCAAACTCAACACCCAAAGAACAAATAATCCAATCAAGAAATGGGCAGAGGACATGAACAGACATTTCTGCAAAGAAGACATCCAGATGGCAAACAGACACATGAAAAAGTGCTCCACATCACTCGGCATCAGAGAAATACAAATCAAAACCACAATGAGATATCACCTCACACCAGTCAGAATGGCTAAAATTAAAAAGTCAGGAAACGACAGATTCAGAGAGGATGCGAAGAAAGGAAAATCCTCCTACACTGTTGGTGGGAATGCAAGTTGGTGCATCCACTCTGGAAAATAGCATGGAGGTTCCTCAAAAAGTTGAAAATAGAGCTACCCTATGACCCAGCAATGGCATTACTGGGTATTTACCCTAAAGATACAAATGTAGTGATCCAAAGCGGCATGTGCACCTGAATGTTTATAGCAGCAATGTCCACAATAGCCAAACTATTGAAAGAGCCTAGATGTCCATCAACAGATGAATGGATAAAGAAGATGTGGTGTATATACACGATGGAATACTATGCAGCCATCAAGAGAAATGAAATATTGACATTTGGAATGACATGAATGGAACTAGAGGGTATCATACTGAGTGAAATAAGTCAATCAGAGAAAAACAATTATCATATGATCTCCCTGATATGAGGAATTTGAGAGGCAGAGTGGGAGGCTTGGGGGGTAGGGAAGGAAAAAATGAAACAAGATGGGATCAGGAGGGAGACAAATCATAAGAGACTCTTTTTTTTTATTTTTTTTTAATTTATTTGTCGGAGAGCGAGCGAGTGAGCACAGGCAGACAGAGTGGCAGGCAGAGGCAGAGGGAGAAGCAGACTCCCTGCTGAGCAAGGAGCCCAATGTGGGACTCGATCCCAGACGCTGGGATCATGACCTGAGCCGAAGGCAGCCACTTAACAAACTGAGCCACCCAGGCGTCCCAAACCATAAGAGACTCTTAATCTCACAAAACAAACTGAGGGTTGCCGTGGGGAGGGAAGTATGGAGAGAGTGGTTGGGTTATGGACATTGGGGAGGGTATGTGTTAGGGTGAGTGCTATGAAGTGTGTAAGCCTGATGATTCACAGACCTGTACCCCTGGGGCAAGTAACACATATGTGTTACTTATAACTTACAGTTACAGATAACTGCCTCTGGTGTGATCCAGTTTGTCCTGTTTTCCCTTTATAAAGTGTACTTCAAGGTAATTAATAGTTAATTAGGAGTAATTCACCTTTATAAAATAATTCCAGCTATTAATTAGGAAGGAATTATAGAATTAGAATGCCACCGTTTTGTAGCCTGAGTGAATTCATGAATCTGGACCATGATGACCCATGGCTGCTATACAGACGAACCAGCCAAATACCATGTGGCTCCTGATGGAAGTGCATGCCATCACCTCCCAAGTAGGCTTGCTCTCCCACTCCGAGAAATGAACTTGAATTTGATCAACTTTCAAATTATTTACAAGACATACAGAGAACAGATACTCCAAGGCCACTATGATGGTGTAATAACCAAGTCCAGACCACAACCAGCAATTGGAATGGACTCTTCTGAATCCTGATTCAAACCATCAGTTTTCAAAAACGTTAGAGAGTTTGAGAAATTGGTTCTGTTAACTGGTTATGTGAGGTTTTTAAGTTTTAGATGTGATAATGGTATTACGCCTATTTTTCAAGAGTCCTTAACTAAACAAGTCCTTAACACACACAAGAACGAAAATAGTCCAGACACCATAGAAGCCCAACATAGGGGAACTTGCCCAGCCAATCATCAAGGATTACTAGAAAGCTCTATGAATGAGGCAGATCATGTAACAGTGGTGCAGAGATAAGACAAACAGACTCATGGAGCAGAACAGAGATCCAAAAATTATATATTTAAATCTGTGTTTTGGTTTATTTATGTAGCTCATTTCTCAGGTAAAGAGGAAATGGTAAAACTCATCAGTATCTTGTGCTGGGACAATTGCACTGATTAGCCACACAGAAAATAAGCCATTCAGAAAAGAGAAGATGGAGAGTATAAGGTACACTAAAATATAAACTTCTGTTTATCCAGAGACACCTCAAAGAAAGTGATAAAAGGACTCCCACTGAGAATGACATTGACCACATATGACACCCAGTGATTAGAATTCAGAATACATATTTAAATCCTAAAAATCATAGAGAGACACATTATCCAATTTAAAACTATGGAAAAGACTTGAACAGGCATTCTCAAGGAAGAAAACTAGAATAGCTACTAAATTTTGGCAAGATAGCTCATTCTATAATCAAGAAAATTTAAATTTTTAGGGAACTAGAGTCCATTTTCATACCCAATGCAAGAACTTGACAATATAAAGAGCTGGTAAGGATGTTCATTAAGGAAACCTCTCCCATATTACCAGAGAGAGTATAAATTGAACTCAACCTTTAATTTTTAAAATTAAAGACTTATTTATTTGAGAGGGAGAGCGCACACTCAGGAGTGGGGAGGGACATGGAGAGGGAAGAGAGAGAGCGTCTCAAGCAGATTCCCCACTGAGCTCAGAGCCCAACAGGGTTGATCGGGGCTGGATCTCACAACCCTGAGATCACGACCTGAGCCAAAACCAAGAGTTGAATGACCAACCAACAGAGCCACCTAGGTGCCCCAAGACTCAACCTTTTTTTTTTTTTTAAGCAATTGACACCAGCTAGCAGAATTCAGTTTGAGCAATACGTATGGGCTCATAATTCTCGGGTATAAACCGCTCACACCCCCAGATGTATTTACAAGAATGTTTATAGTGCTTTTCTAGAAAGGACTAGAAACATCCCAAACATTCATTAGTAGGAAGGTGGAGAACTAAGTTGCAGGGCAGCCACACAAGGAGATCATACATAGCAGTGAGAATTAACAAGGGACACATACACAATTCACAATGAATGAACTTCAAAAACCTAATGTTAAGAGAAAAAGGCAAGTTGCATAAACATACGTCTAGCGCAATACTGTTTTTGTAAAGCTCAACTAAGAAATAAGCCACAGGCACATATTGTTTGAGGGTACAGAGCTGTATGGAAAGGCTCTGAAGAAAGGCAGGGGAATGATAAATACCAAATCCAGAAGGGGAGGCAAGCAGAGGTTTAGCAGTGTTAACTTTTAACATTTTTTACATCAACTTTTAAGCTCACAGATCTTTTATTATTAAATTTACATATTTTATGTTGACTAACTAGACTAGAAATGGTCTAGTTGAAAAAGTGAGGCTGGCTCAGGACAGACATGGGTCTGGTTTCTGTGAGGAGGAGTCAGACCCAGCTCTAGGAGGAGATAAAGATGCCTTTCCCAGGACTGACAGCCCTCATTCAAGGACCAGCATACCAACTGGATCTTGTCGAGGCCAATAGACATTCCCCAAGATGCAAGGTCAAGGAGGAAGAACTTTTCCTGGGCAGGGAGGACTAATGGAGATAAAGTGTCCAGTCATTCCTAAAGCATGGCACCATCTTCGAGAAGGAAACAGAATCCCAGCTCCGGCCAGCCACACCCTGTTCGTGGCTGGATAACCTATTTCAGATTTATGAGCCATGACTGCTTTCATAGATCCTCCACCCTGCCTGCTTGGAAGGCTGGTGCCTCCAAGTACACAAGTCCCTGGAGGAATGTCTGAGAGATTTCCAGTCATCCAATCCCACAAATATTTGTCACTCCTGCAGCATCCCAAGCACTTCTGTGCGTGCTGGGGCTGGGAGATAAACCAGATCACATCTCTGCCCTTTATCGCACCTCCTAGGGAAGGAAGGGGAGGAGACCTGGCAACCACTGTCCTGTCATGTAGCTTGACAGCACAACGAGAGAGACAGCAATGCAGTTCAGGGAAAGTGCAGGCGCTCACAGGACCCTCTGCTTTCTATACCAGGAGGAGTGTGCATCTCAAAAACAAGAATGACGCCCCAAGATTTCCCCTACATTTCCTCCCAGTGTTCCTATGATTTCTTGCAAGATTAAATTATCCTTAAATCATCAATTTCCACATTGATGCTTAAAGAAAGAATGTTGGGAAGATTTTCACAAAGCGAGAGAAAGAATGGACTGCCAGGGGTTCAAGGGGGACCCAGGGATGAGAGTGTATACGTCAGTAGGCGTCACTGAGTTCCCATCCCCCTGACATTCTGCAGTGGGTTCGGTCATTTTATATTCAGACAACCAGGCAGACGAAGTCAGGAGGAAGCTGGTGTCATTTTTTTGCGCTGAGCCCCATTTCTTTCTTCTGGGCTGCTTCTCTCAGGTGGGGTTACCAGAACCCTACTGAAGTAAGGAAGTAACAGAAAAGAGTAGGGCATGCAGCTGGCCAGCCTCTGGCAAGCCAAACTGCCCAAGACCAAGAGGGTAAGGCACTGCCACCATAACAGAGGCCCAGAACAAGGTTCCCAAAGCAGGGAAGGCCAAGAGAACTTCAGGAGGCACACTGAATTCACTTGATGTAACCATAGATCCCAGGATAATCTCAAGAGTTGGAGTAACCAGGAAGCTCTGAAGTTGGAATGGGAGGAGAAACAGGGGGAAAAGCTGGAAATGTTTATGTGGTGTTGCTGTGTCCCCATGAAATCAGATGGCTGCCCTTTCCACCATCTGGCATCTGGCAGAAGACTCTGGTATTACTACCCTCTGGGGACAGTGAGCCTGAGGGGCTCAAGATTCAACAGCTGACAGGGACAATTAAGGGCAATGCAGAGGTGGCATGCTGGAAATAGGAAGGAGCAAAAGTTGACAAGAGGGGCAGGGAGACCAGGGACCATGCCCAGCCCAGCCTGACTCTCCAGCGGGAGAAAATTCCTTCAGGAGCAAAGTGACCCGCCCCAGGGCAGAGACCTACAGATACAGACACCAGGGACCCCAGTGTTGGCAGAGGTGTGTAGAGAGGCAATGAAATTGCCAGGTTGGGGCTCTGTGTCTGGACAGTGAAGTCCCCAGCTGACAAGCTCGGTCCTACCACACTGATCAACAATTTGACATTTCCCTCAAGCCACATGCAAACAGCCAAGAACTGCCAAGCATTTGAGAAAAATTTCTAACAAGAAAACAAACAGACATAAGGAACCAAAACACAGATACAAGAAAGATAATCATAATTTTAATATCCCTAGAGAATATCCATGAGACAGAAGTTTTACTTTGTTAAAAACTAACCAAAATCAACTTACAAAATGGGATGGAGAGGAAACAAAAATGGAAGAGAAAAAGTAAAACTTTAGGGAATCAATCCAGGAAAACATTATTTGAAAGCCAGAGGTTCTAAAAAGTAACAAGAAGGAAAACAGAAAACTATCGAAGGAATAACAGAATGCCCCCAAAGACCATGCATCTCCATACTGAGAGAGACCATTGAGAGCTCAGCTCGGTGCTAACAACAAGATCAACACAAAGTCACATCATTGTGAAATATCACAACACTGGAGAAAGTGAAAATATCACAAGCTTCCAGAAAGAAAGAGTAGTTCATTAGACAAAAGATCATGAAAGTGCCACTAACAGCCATGTTGGAACCTGGAAGAGAATTCAAAATTGTGAGCAAGAATAAATAGTTGAAGCCTAGAATTCTATACCCAGCTAGTGATCACTGCAGCTGTCAGATAGGAAAGATCTTCCTAAGATGCATGGTCTTTCCAAATGTATCATCCATGCAGGCCGAGAGGAAATCATGTATCCAGTGAGGAAGTAATCAAATCTAGGAAAAAGGTGGATTTCCAGAAACAGAAGATAGAGAATAGTCGACTGGGGCAGGTGGGGCTGGGGGGATCTCCCAGGCAGATGGAAAGGAAATTCCGGGGTAAAAAGAGTGGCGCAAGCCCAGAGAACTATTGGCATAGACAGAGCTCCAGGGCGGCAGGCTCCCGGAGCAGAGACGCCATCTGGGGCTTCAACGACCCTGGTGGGCCTGGCCAGTCTGGGATGCACAGAAACCAAGCAGATGAACAAACAAAGCCATCATTTTAGCTCTGGATAAAATAAATCATTGCAGAAGAAAGAAAAAAACATAATCATGAGACACCACATGTCTCAAATGTGAGTAATAGTTACACGTTCAGAACGACAACGCTGGTGTTGACCTAACTAAAATGGGTGACAAACACACTTAGAGAAGGGAAGGCCCCAGGATGGGTGCAGAAAACACTAGACCCTCCTCTTCCTCAGCACAAAGTCAATAGATCATGTCTAACAAAAACACTCGAGATGACATTTCTAAAGATCACCCATAGACTGCTGAAACGAATTTAGGAGAAAACAGCTCCGAGTCAAAAGCTGTTACTGCCTCTGAGAGCAGGAAGCAGGTGATAAAAGGCCGGGCCAGGAGCCTGCTGTTGTTCGTTAAGATCCTTGTGGAACTGTGTCGGACGTTTTAATCTATCCCTTTGATAAAAAATTAAACATACCTAAACCGTACGTGCATCTGATCCCGCCTCTCCACCCCCACCCACACACATGACTCTCCCTGCCTCCGCACTCCCCTCCTCACCGTGGTAAGTGCTAGGACTAGCCCTGAACGTGGGGACACTGTAAGGACTGAGTCCCAGGAAATCAGAGGCAAGAGTCTTGGGAGAAGGAAACCGAAGTCCACGAGCTCTCGGGAGCTAAGGCTTGGCTGGTCCTTCCTGAAGGTCAGCTGAATGTCTTGCCCTTGATTTAGCCACAGAAACCCTGGGACATTCAAACTTTTATCTGGCTTCAGGATCTCCTCAGGAGCCTACAAGGGCCACTTTGGGTCTCCCCATTGTCATTTCTGAATGTTCCTCTTAATAAATGAAGGTTTGAGACCATAAAGTCCGGCATTCTTCTACAATAGAGAACATCATTAGTCTCACCCAAGTGGAGTGCTAGAAAACCCAGTAATGAGGGACACTAGAGGTACTTTCTGGCAAGACTGGAGGTATATAATCCCTCTACTTAATATGCCTGACACACTGCGAAGGCCCCTGGTTTTAACCCAGTCCGTCTCAAGGCCGCACCATCCCTCTCTCTGCTCATGGCCCCAAGCCAGTGCTGGCAGAGAAGGCCCAGGGAGAGAACCCAGGAGTGGCATCCCTCTGCCTACTCTAGTTTGGGGCTGTACAAAGTCTGCACTGAAGAACAAAAATCTGGAAATTGCTCAGGAATCTGCATATCCCAAAATCAAGGTTGAGTTCTGGTTCGTCTAGTTCTCTCAGGGCAAGACCCACCCCCTGCCTCCCAGAGAGGAAAGCAGGGGAGGCCGACTGGGACCTTCCTTGGCATTGTTTAGAGACCAGCTCTGGGCCCTTCTATCTTTTCTTCTCACTGCCTAGCTCCCAGCCTCTGCAGCCCTCTGGTTAGATCTCTTTCCCCTTTAAGGACATCTGGTTATGGATGCAATGTCACTCTGACCACTACCCATCGCAGGGGTATGACTAATAGGATGGAGGATGGGGGTCCCTGGTCAACCAGGAGAAGAGGCCTATAGGAGCCTAGCAGGTTAGGAATGGGGGCAGTGAGGAAAAGCAAGGGGAGGAAAAGCTGGGAAGAAGCGGTGGTATCCAGCAAGACACCTACATGCCTGTCCCCTCTGGCGGCTATCACCAGCCCCACCCACAGTTCTGTGCACCAAAAGGCAGAGAGACTTAGATTCAGCGTTTGGGTTTTGTGGTGTTTGGTTTTAAGGAGAATGGCCTTTAATTTTTTTTTTATTGAGAAAGTATACCATAGTATCTGGTATGACTCTGGTCTGAGATTCTCTGAAACTTCTCCCAGTTCCGCAGTGAATGTGGGCTTCTGCCCATATCCATCTATTGGCAAGGATGGAAACGCAAATTTGTTCTTGGGTCTCCTGCCAGGCTGAGAGGGACAAGCAGTCTCCTCTAGGGTGACACAAGCTGGAAACGGCAGTGGCCCAAGCATCGGATCCAGCGGAGAGACAGAGCCCCAGCTCCCCAGCTCCAGGACTCCAGACCCTCTGTGTGAAGTCCAGGGTCCAACCTTCACGTCTCAAGAGAAGCAAGGCCTGCTGAACCAGCCCTGCACTTGGCCCGCCCTGGCTGTGTGACATCACGTCGCTTCACTTCTTGTTCTTCTTCTTCTATAAAACGTTCTGTATTCCTTTCATGGAAGCCTACACAACTCTGCCGACGGGAAATGACCTAGCCCAGGGCTTGATGGGTAGACTGGTCCCTGTCCCTGTGCCAAGCCCTTCCTGAAGGGCGTGCTTTGAGCTACCTTCTCTGTTGGGGAATCTTTCCCTCCGCAGATACACTGTATTTTCATCAACAGAAGTCACTTTGGTGTCACACTCCTGATGAATTAGGGAGATTCTGGTCTCGGTTCTGACACTAGCTTGTCAAGCCACTGAGCCTTGGGCAAGCCACTTCTACTCTCTGGGCCCCAGTTTCCTTATCTATGAAATGGGAATGCTTGGCTTCATCTCTTTGAAGCCCCTTCCATTTGAAGTTGTGAATTTTTGTGTCTTTTGGGGAAAGGTTATTAGGGATCCGTTATCCACTCCCTAGTGCACACAAGTTAGACAAAACCAGTTTTGAGGTTCTCTTGAGATGAGAACCACCCCAGTGACCCACACACAGATGTTTCAAGGGATGAGGGAATTTCAAGGTGAGGGCCCTGAGAGGCAGGTCTGTGTTTCTAGCAGGGGTGGGTTCGTTCATAATCTGAACCAGAACTAACAGTAACAGCTTGAACGGGGCACCGTTCCATGTTTGCTAAGAACCCAAGGGGCTTACATGGCTCACGAAGCCGGTCAGGGCAGAGACACTCATGCCAGGAAGACCAAAGCCCCAGGCCCACCCCAGTTCCGGCGGCAACACTCACTCACTTGGAACCATTTTCAGCCCTTTGATCTACATTTCCAATAATTAAGGAGGCTTCTGTGGCATAGTCCTAACCAGCTTAGTGTCTACATCAGAAATGCTGCGGGACTCATGCTGGGAGTCATGCCAGTTTGGGGGAGGGGTGGATAATTAAGGAAATCATGGTGAATTAAGCTTTCTGCAACGAGGCACAAACATCTTTTCGTGAACAGCAACATCATGTTAGCTTATGTTTTGCCGAAGAGAAAGGCAGGGCCTATCCTTGGGGTTTTCAGCCTGGTAAAACACATCTGGCAACTAAGCCAAATATTTAAGGGTCATTAAAATCCCAAACTCCCCGTGCCAAGAACTTTTCTCCTTTGTTATTCAAGTGCGGAGCAGTTATGGAAAATGCGTTCCATATGGTTTGTGCTGCTGCATTCCTATTTACTTCATCAAATCACTGCTTTGAAAGAGCTATTTGATGTCAAAGATGCGTTAAGATTTTATAGACTTTCCCAATCCAGCTTTTTAAGATTCTCCCTTTGAACCAGAAATGCTTGCCAAGAGTAAACAGAACTGAAACCACTAGGGGTCAAGGGCTTTGTTGGAAACAAAGACCCCAGCCTGATCAAGGGCTTTCCAAGTTTGGGGGCAAACACGCATTTCCAACTGCTTGCCAAAAGTCTCCAAAGATCATGTTTCCCACATAAGTTACATTAAAATATGTGTTTTCGTGTCTTCTTATTCTATTAATAATTTAACACTGTCTCCTACCAGCTCCCACCAAGAAGCAAGGACACAAGATGGTCATGCACTTAAAATACTAACAGAACTTTATAGAAAATTGGGAAATTTATCTTTAAGTCATGAATCAAAATTCTCTCCAGTGAGGGTTTCTCAGCCTTGAGAGAAAAAGCTAACAGATACAAATGACTCCCCAAGACACGAAGAGCTGTGAGGACATTTGAGAATAGCTTTCATTTTACAGATAGGTAAATGAGGACCAGACCCCAATTATGGAGTCAGAGGTAAAATCCAGAAACTCCCAAATTGTTCCCTTCATCTCTCTCCACTGCCTTCAGCCTTCTCTTTGTCACTGTCCCTTTCCTGAACCTGCCCCAGCAGCCTCCTCCAGGTTCCCCTACATGCCTTCTCGCCTTATTACACCTCCACACAGCAGTGAGGGGGAGGGTTACTGTAAAAATACAAAAAACTGCTCAAAACCCCACAGCATGCCAACTGTCCAACCTCCTGTCCCTCTCACCCAGCACCACTGCCCCTGCTGATGTGCCCACGTTCACCCAGTGCCAATAGTCCCCTCCTCCCACACTACTGCATTCTAGATCCTGGAGCCTACAAAGCTAATTGCTGCCCCAGGACTTTTGCACTTGTGGTCTCTTCTGTTAGCAGTGCTCTTCCCTTCTGGGCACAGCTCCTCTTTCAGCCTTCAGCCTCAGCCTCTGAAAAACTTCAGAGAGCTTTTTCCTTGCTATTCAATATAATGAACCTACACGAACTTTGCTGGCTCCTGTCTCTGCACTTTTATGATCTGAACCCCAACACTGGAAGCAAGCTCCAGGAAGTCATGGAAAGAGGGATGACATGATTTCTCCCATTTAACTCCAGCCCCCACAGCACAGTGCCTGGAATGTAATTGGCACTCAGTACGCGTCCTTTGACATCTCCTATTTCTCACCCTGGGTGCCCTCTGTTAATGGGAAAAGATTTTTTAAAAAGAGTCCAGGACTTATGTGAGGACCCAATCCTGCCTCCCTTTTTTTAAATCTCTCCTGCCCTGTCACCCCATTTGGGGGTCCTGCCTCTGCTCTGTCCCCATCTGTTCTCGGGTCCTCCCACTACTTGGAGAATTCAGTCTCCCAACACTCCAGAATTCAACTCCCCAGAGGAAGGCCTGAAATTGAATTGAGATCAATAAATTCAAAATATCCATCCCTTTCAGCTGTGAGTGCTGTGGCAGCCACATGAGCTGCAGGGCCACGGGTCCTGGAGGGTAGAGACCCGAGACTTTCCTCTGAGATTCCCAACACTGGCCCTTCTGGCCACTGGGAGAACTCTAGCTCATTCAGCTGGCTCCTGGCACCAAATTCACGGTCTCTCACCACAGCCCTAAGCAGCTTCTCCATTTCCCCTGTAGCTTTCTTGATTCCATGTAACTATTTTTACTTGTGTTTTTGTGCAGAGTAAAATAAGGCTGACTTGGGATAAAACATTTATGAATGGCCATGATGATCCAGTTTCTCTCTCTCTGTGCTAGGAGGTCCCAATGTAGGGTAGATGAATATCTTGCACCAAAAACTTGTGAAGAAGATCAGAAATCTACAGATTAAGCATCTGTTTGTTCAGTCATTCCACCAGCTCTTGAGAACTTAATATGCTCCAGACATTTCCTCGGGATCCTGCGGTGAGCAAGGCCAGAGTGCCCCCAAGGGGAAGGCAGACATAAGGTCAATTATCTGTGTTCCCAACCAAGCACTCACTTAGGGGTTATGACTGGTCTGGTGAAGGTCATGTGACATTGTAGATCATAGTACAGGGTCCCTGTTCCAGGCTGCAGATGGCTATGCTAGGGAAGCAGCAGGTGAAGGGAGGCGAGTGGCTGGGAGACAAGCGGGTGTAGTTGATTGAATAAGCACTGGCCCAAGTCAGGAAGACCCAGTCTCCAAGCCCAGCTCTATCCAGCAACATCTACCTAAGTGACTCTGCACACCCCTCTTCCTCCTCTGTTGTACCCCATTCGGTTTTCAGATCCTTCTAGCCATCCCCCCTCCCTCCACTCCTACCACCACTTCTCCAATTCGATTCTGCTAATCTCTGCCTTCAGTGGTTATTCTAACCGTTCTCACCAGTGTCCCTGACCCAGATTCTTCCCTGCTCTAGTTCAGGTCTCCCCAGAGCATGGCCCCAGGCAGTAGGGAGCCCGGAGGAGCTGGGCAGTGCCAAAAGGAACAAGTTCATTTCAAGAAAGAGCTTCCAGAAAGGCTCAACCTGGTGCCATGATGACCCAGTGAAAAAGGGGCAGCAGAGCAGGAAGAGGTTGGAGAGGGGGAGAACCCTAGCCAAACGGGACAGAGGGCCGGAGGAGAGACAGGGAGTAGCGGGGCCTGGCAGCACAATGCAGGGCGAGCAGACACAACCAGCAGTAGCCCAGCCTGCATCAAGGCCCCCTGTACCTCTCTGTTCTCGGCAGGTGGGGGTGGGGGCTAGTCCGACATTCTTCCTTAAGATCCATCAGGACCCACAAGGGGGTTTAACCTCAAGTGAACAGAGAAGAACATATTCAAAAGGGCTTGAGTTCCAGCTTAAACATTCCCCTAGGAATGATTCTGGCAAGAGAGCTGTTCTGGATCCTGGGTATGCTAGGGGCAAAGAAGGGAGAGGACTAAGATAACAGGAATGTCTTGAAAGGAGCTTTGACCCCAGGCCTCAGAAACAGAATCTGTCTTTAAGCCTCGGGATGCTCTGGTAAAAAGAATTTGTAAATAATTTAGCACCCAAGTAGTAGACTGTAAACGGCAAACACAGCCTGCTGAGACGAGGGCCCTGGAGGCTTGGACAGAAAGAGGGCTCTAGACCATGAGCCGCCCACAGGCAGGGGCTGGGACTCCTGGCTGCCCCCAGGCCTCCAGCACCGGTATAGGCCCTGCACCCAGGGAGGTCCTCCTGCATTATCTGAGCGGATGGATACCTAAAGAAATAGACAGATGAGCAAATGACTTACCCTCGAGGAAAAACACACACATCCCAAAACCAAACCAACCATGACATACAACACATGATCATAATCATGGTTTACTTTTACACAGCTGACTCCTCCCCTGCCTGCTCTCACAGTCCAGGTAAATGTTTCCCAGACTCTGCGCTTCTGCAAACATGCGCTAGGAAGCATCTTGTGTCACTCAGGCACAAATGACAAACAAAACTCAGAAACAACAGAGTCGGGACGGGGGGTGATTTGTTGAGGAGCGTTTCCAGGCTGCCTCACTCCTCAGCTTCCTTCTGCAGGTCAGGCCCATTCTCGCTGGCTTCCCAGGATTCCACCTGCCCGCCAGAGAGGATGGCTGCATCCAGGAACTTTACTTAACATCCCAGAGGCAGAAAAGAAAGCTCTTCCTTCCCCAATCTAGGTAAGACCTATGGAAGAAACTAGCTGGCTGGTTTGGGTCACATGCCCACTCCTTGGACCAAGCCTTTGTGACTTGGTCACAAAGAGCACACTTCCTCTGATAGGCTACACTTGGATCAGTGGAAAGTCCCCCGTGTCCAAAGGAGCTGGTTCTGTAACTGACATGCCCGTAAGAATTACATGGAATGAGCTAATGGGGGGGCCTTCCAAAGCAAAGAATCTGCCACTGCCACCACCACCACCATCATCATCATCATCATCATCACCACAGGAAGGGGCCAAGGAGGGAGAGGAGAGGCATGCTAGACAGAGAAGGCCAATAGATTACCCCCACCCATAACCTCCATGCTCATGAAATCCTTCATCACTGCTGTACACATTTGGATGGGGAAAAAAATAGGACACTCACTCACTCGCATCTCAGATAAAATTTGCTTCCAGCTCTTCTTCCCCCAGCAGGGAGGCCAAATGCAAAGACAGGTTTTGGAGTTGGAGTGACCCAAGTTCAAATCTTGGCCTCACAACATGCTTGCTAGAGTGTCTTGGACAAGTTACTTAAATTCCATGAGCTCCATTTCTTCATTTGCAAAGCAAGCAGCAAGACCCAACACATGGTATGTACTGAGGATTAAATGAGAAAAATGTGAAAGACTTGGCATACATTGTCTGATAGAAAGACGTCAATAAACATTTGCTCAATGCATGAATTAATTAATTTGAACTTCACAGGTCAGAGAGGACCTGGCTGGATTGTCCTACTTCTACTGCTCAGCAGCAGAATGAGTTTTTCCTTTCTAAAAATAGATAGTGGCATAGCTTATAGTTCTAGGACTGAAAAGTCCAGTTGGCCAAGTACAGGTCTTAATATCACAACTGTCCCCATTTTATAGATGAAGAACTAAAGGTTGTAGGAGAACAGGATTTACCAAAAGGAAATCTACATGCCCTGACCACAAAGAGGGGAGGTAAATGCTAAAACGGGGGCCTATTTTGAACCATGGTTAAGCTGCCAAGAATTAGCTAATTACTGCACTCCAATACACCAGGAGGATGATAAAATGACTTTTATCTACATGGAGATTACATCTCCTCCAGACATCACTTGACCCGAGCCTCACCTTAGCACCCTAGCATAGAGAAGAAAGGCCTTAGCAGTGCCTTTTACAGTTGGGAAAATAAACTCAGAAAGTTTAAGTCACTCAATTATGGCCACATAACTATCAAATGGTCAAAGCCAGGGTCAAACTCAGCTCAGGCTCACAAAGGAAAAGTAGAACTGTAATAACCACTGAAGTCTCTTTACATATTGATAGGATTTGGGTTTCTTTGTTCTTTTGTTTTTTATTTTTATTTTTTGAGAGTCAGAAGGGGAGGGAGAGAGCAAGCAAGCAGGCAAGGGGCAGAGGGAGAGGAGAGAGACTCTTAAGCAGGCTCCACGCTCAGTGTGGAACCTGAAAGGGAGCTCAATTTCATAACCCTGAGATCTTGACCTGAGCCAAAATTAAAAGTTGGATGTTTAACCTACTGAGCCACCCAGGTCCCCCTATGAGCTGCCATTTTTAATTCAGATGTGGAGTCTGAGCTGGTGATGTATCTTTCTTGCAGGTCAGTAGGCAAACTCCCTTCCCAACTTGGGAATCTTCCCTCAGCCCCCCTGAGAAGTGGGGTAGAGGCAGAATTAGAGCAGAGACAGAACATACATCCATCTCCAACACAGCCAGAAGCACAAAATGGATCACCAAGTCAACAACAAATATATCAACCCAGGTATAATTTTCAAAATGGAAAATTCTTGGTCTGTAATATGCCTAACACTGAAGCAAGGAATTTAAGATTCTAGTACGTTATACCAAGACATAATAATTGTGATAAATGCATCTGTCCTTGATGAGATGGGCTATACTCAGGCTCTTGAGGCTAAGTTTTAAGACAGTCCCATATGGAAAGGATTCGGCTATATCACCACCTTCTGTGCTTTTTGGAGACTTGGAGTTTTTCTCTGCCTATCTACAGAACGATCACATAATTTATTATCCATACTGGAACACACGTAAGGATCAAGTTGGCGGGAGCAAGGGGAGTTGTTATTCATCATTATGTCATGACCACAGAGGAAAACCAGGACTGTCTTGGGCAAATCAAGACCGCCACCCTAGTTAGAGGGAAGAACTGAAAATCAAAATCATGCTGTCACATAAAGTTAATATCAAATGTTTGATATCTTGCTCAAAACATCTTCCCTCTGTACCAGTCTTTTTTGACCTCAATTTTTCATGTAATTCCTTGACAGAAATTGTTCAGGGGAAAGTGCAGATAAACATATATTCTGAGGGAAGGTTTTACATGATTGCTAATTTAGTTAAAATGGCTTTTAAACATTGTCTTTGGATAATCTAAGTTGGCTACAGAACAACAGCACAGTGGGAGGCTAATGGAGATTTAGCAACCTGCGGCTAATTGTAATTTCTTTGGGTTTCCTTTCTAAATCATTTTCTTTTTTGTCTTTAAATCCCTGTCCTCATTTATGTCAGGTTTGGCCCAATCACTGTTCCATCCCGCTTCCTTGGAGGCCAGGAAGGGTCCAGGTGGACAGGAGAGGAGAGCGATCCGGATACAGCTGGAACAGTGACACCTGTCGCCATCTAGACCTATGACAAAGAGTACACGGATAGAGAATCCTACAAATGGATTGACATGAACTTGGCATATCCATGCACAGTGCTGGGAAGTCTGACTTTCTAACAGCCTCCCCTCCTTTCACGTGGGTAACTTTTCAACCTGCAGGTCTTTCTATCCCTGGAACTGACGGATAGAATTCTATTTTCTTCCCCCTACAATCCTTACCTTGTGACACCCGGGCAGGGGGGGTGGACAAAAGAAAACCTAAAGGAAATGAGCTAGGTTCCTTAAAGGTTGAGTCAGTGAGTCACCAGGTTCCAGGCAAGATCCCAGAACCAGGGAGGAGGCTTCCTCCAGAGGGGGCCACAAGAAGCACACTGGCTTTTGCTGGTCAGAATTTGGATTTTCCTGAATTTTTTAGGTGTAGGGAGGAAAGGTTCATTAAAGCAAGGATATCTGAAAGCCATGATGAGATGCTTCTGAAATCAGTGCGTGACCCCTAAATTTGATATAAGAAGTCAGTTAGCTAGAGGAACCCTAGAGATGGGCATCTGGACCAGGGCCATGGATGGTAAGTAAGGAGTCTAGGAAGTAGGCAGGAAGGCTGTGAAGAGTGAAAAGCCAATGAGGGAAAGAGACTAGTGAGTATGTAGGAACCAATTTAGGAAAAGTCTATTCCATTTTGAAGGAGGATCAACAATTTTAGGGATGTTTGGTGGCAGGAGAGGAGACAAGACCAAAGAACCACACAGCTCAGTGGTCTTTACCCTATGTAGCCTAGAGTCCCTGAATTCCAGCAGGCAGGCTTCTGGGTTCCCCTCAGGTGTGGGTGAAGTTGAGCATTAGGACAAAGGGACTCAAATACCTCAGCCCCACTTCACTCTAGACACATCTGAACTCCAGGTAAGACTTCATCTGAAGAGGAGACAAATGCTGAAAGATCTGGTAACCAAAGATTCTAGATAAATATCTGACAGACCTAAATGAGGGAATGAAAGTACTTGCCAAGGTCAAACACAAAAGTAGTAATACAACCAAAATAGCAATCAGCTCCCCTGGCTCTGGTCCAGTACTTTTTCCATTATACAATTTGATGTGAGGGTCTTCCCAGAATTAAATGAGAAAGTGAAAAAAGCCAAAACACTGAATCTTAGTTTTCCCCATTTTTGGCCAAGAGAACTCTGTTCTCAAGAATTACCTACACCCACCCACACCCACATACACCCCTCACCTAGGAACCTGGGAAACCAGTCACACTAACTCCAGGACTCAGTGTACCCAATACATGTGTCTGACAGTGTGGGCAAAGCATCATTTTGACCTGCTTAAATTAACATGAGATGGAGAAAATATTAATGGTTAGCTATAAAACCTCACTATCTTCATGGTCCTCCAAAGATAGATATATCCACAGCAAACCCCTTAGCTTTGCCAGGTGGAGTAATACTAAGAAAAACCAATAGCTAAAGCTAGAAAAACAAAACAAAACAAAAACCCAAAAAATCACAATTCTTAAATTGCTTGAAGTCAGGAGTCCACAAAATTACACCACATGGACCAAATGTGGTCTACTTCCTGTTTCTGTAAATAAAGTTTTATTGGAACACAGTCATGCGCATTCATTTTCTCACTGCCTATGGCTGCTTTCACGTTATAGTTATTCAACTCTGCCCCTGTAGCAGAGAACATAGAGCTCACATCACCTAAAATATTTGCTACCTTGCCCTTCTCAGAAAAAGTTTAAAGATCTCTCCTCTAAATAAAGATCTGTACAAATCAGAAGATCCCAGGAAAGGGAAGAAAACTAGAGGAACACAGCCTAAGAGGGGAGGCAGAAGAAAGTAGAGCGAAGGAAAGAGGGTGAGGAGCACCTATTTGTGCTCGCTCTGACAAAAAATTTTTTTTAAATTTAGAAAATAAAAATTAAAAAGATCAGCATTATTATATTCAAAATTTGTGGAATGTATTCATGACTTTTATTGATGCCAGTTTCTATGAGATTCACCCACAACAGAAAATGGTGGGTGAAAGCAGTAACAGCCTGAGGAGGAATCAGTTACATTTAGTGGTTAAAAAAAAAATTTAAAAAAACAAAAACAAAAAACTTTGAACCAAGGCCTGATGGCAAATATTGGGAAATTCAGAATTTATCCCTCTTTCTCCCTCTCCAGGGACACTGCACCCTGGCCATGGGAGGACCACAGATGTGGGAGGAATCCACTGTGAGCTCAGGGCAATGGCCACATGGACAAACATTTGGGCACTGGACAGGTCAGCAGATACTTCCTTTTCACCACCTCATGGAACTTTAAAGGCAACTCTAGCAGGACACACTGTTATTAGCCCCATTTTACAGAGAGGAAATGGAGGCTCAGAGAAGGCAAATGGCTGCTCATAGAGTCAGGCAGAGATTTGAACTTAACTCTGGCAGACATTTCCATGGGCTTGCCTCCTCCATTTGCAGAGGGCTCCAGGCCACCAGTTCACCCACAGACATGCTAGCCACATGCCCACTCTGCGGTCAGACAGCCCCCACACACACCAGCTCCTGGGGGGGTCCTGAAGGCCTTCCAGCCCTGTTTGTCACCATCCGAAGCTCATACCCCCTCCTCCCCAGTGTTCCTTCCCTTTTTCAGGGAACCCCTCTGTTCCCTCACCATACCCTTGCTTTCCCTCCAGCTGCTCCTTTAAATCTCACCCCCGCCTCCATGGCATTACTGATGCACTCCCCAGGACTTACAACCTTGGACAAAGACACATGCCATACAGTACAGTCCCAACAGCCAGGAGCCAGTGAGAAAGCTCTGCTTGTCAAGGCACACAGGCCTGGCACCCATAAAAGAAAGCATTCCCTACAGTCTTCCGCAATTATAGGAGGTCAATCCAACACACAGTTTGAGTTTCATGACAGCCAATCTGAACAGGAAATCGGTGTCCAGACAACTGAAGCGAAGTGGCCCCCATCCCCAACCTGGGAAGGCATTCTCCATTCTGAAACAGAAAAGTTCATGCTCCCAAGAGTCCTACTTACGAGGACACCATGATATGCTGTCAACATGCTCTTCAGCAACATTTTAGAGCAAATTCTTTGGATAATTCTCACAGGCCCTTTTTTCTTTCTTCAACATTTAACGACTATCTATTAAGTGCCTACTACCGGAATCAGGCACTGTCCTAAGCATGAAGGGCACGTTGACGAACAAGACAGGAATGGACCCTAGTCCCATGAAGAGGATGGTGGTCCAGTTAGATGGCATTAAACCAAAGAGCCAGTAACAGAATTTGAACTGGCAGGGGTGGTGCAGGGGGGTGGAAATGTCACTATCCAGATGTGAAGCTTTCAGACATGTAATCACACTGGATAGGAGATGCTAGAGAGAAGTCCCTGGGCCAAGTCTGCCCTTTGGCCTCAGTGTTCAGTATATACAAATACGTGTATACAACACACCCACTCAGACACACACACCAAAAGTCTGCCCTTCTCCCTACTGTCTCTCCCCAAGTCTTCTTGGAACACTGACAAGCCCGCTGGCCCCTGCAGGGTTCTAAGTGTGTCTTAGACGAAGGCACGGACGGACCATATCCTTCAAGCAATTTCCTACCACACTGTAGTACATTCTTCAACCTTGATCACGTTACATTAGGGACATTTTTTACAAGAGTGAAATTGCTCCTCGGCCCCTGGAACAGGTGCCAAGGATCAGCAAATACTTAATGGAGATTATTCCCCATTTGAGATTTCGTAAAGGGGAAAAAAAAGAAAGTAGGGGACCAGCCCTCAGTTATCTCACTGTAGCTCTAAGACTGACTTTCTTCAATTCCCAAAGAAAGCAAATGAAATGCATTCTGGCAGGCAGACCCCAGAAATTCCACAAGTGCCTGCATTCACCATGGGATGGACCTTATATCAAATGAATAACCTGAAGATTTCAGGCATCTCAGTTTGCGAGCTGTGGATTCATAACCTGGAAAAGCGGGGGAAATTTGAAAGCTGAGAACCTGTATCTGAGAAGGAATGAAAGTTCCAAGTGATCCCAAGAGAGGAGACTTAGTTTTACAGTCAGCCAGAGTATGTGAGAGAGAAGGAAAAAGAAATGCACACATGCACACACACACATGCACACGCATGCACACACACACTCCCTCCCCACCCCCCGCATTCCTTGGGTGCTTGCACAGGAAACCATGCAGGATCACCTTCCAGTGGGATGCTCCCACACCAACCATGGTTTCTCAGCTTCTCCCTTTCCCACAGCTCCAAGTGCCATGTCTGATTCTGTGCAGTAGAACTTGACAGAGAGAGCAATTAGGGTGTAACTTTCCTTTCTCACCACACCAATAACATTTATTCGAGAAAAGAAAGGAAGCTGGGAAAGCTTGCTGTGGAGAATCCTGCTTTGGATCAGGCCCGAGTCCAGCCCTCAAGCCCCGTCCCTGCACAGCAGCCATCAGGCCCCAGCAAAAGTCACCATTCTCCAGGGATGCAAAGGGAGTAAAGCAAGGTAGAGAGGGAAGGACCAGTTATTAACAGGGTTTCAGCTATGTGCCCGATACTTGGTATTTTTCATCTACTGCTAATAACAAATTACCTATATTTTTTTAATCTATTGCTAACAATAAATTACCTCAAAATTTATCAGCTTAGCCACCCCAAGTCTTCAGTTTTCAATGGTCGGGACACCAGACGTGGCTCCGCTGGGTGCCTGTGGCTCAGGGTCTCTTACGGACTGCACTCCAGGTCAGGGCAAGGCCTGCAGTCATTGCGAGGCTCAAAGCAGGGGGTGGGGAGGGCTCTAGTTCCAGTGCCATTATCATGGCTGCTGGCAGGCCTCCAGTGCTGGCTGGCTGGCTGCTGGAGACATGAGTTTCTTGCCACATGGGCCACTTCATAGGACAGCTTATCACATGGCAGCTGGCTTCCCTCAGAGCCACCAAATCACAGAGACTAAGGGGGTGCCCGAGACAGAAGCCATCATCTTTTTGTAACCTTATCTTGAAGTGACATCCCACCACCTTTGCCATATTCATCCGAAGCAAATATACTCAAGAAGAATGGATCACACCAGGGCACTAACAGCAGAAACAGGGTACTGATGGGGCCACTTACAGGCTGCCAATCCCATGCGGCCAGGCTTTTTACATCTGTTTATTGAAAACACAACTGGGGACGCCTGGGTGGCTCAGCTGGTTGAGCGGCTGCCTTCGGCTCAGGTCATGATCCCAGCGTCCTGGGATCGAGTCCCACATCGGGCTCCTTGCTCGGCAGGGAGCCTGCTTCTCCCTCTGCCTCTGCCTGCCACTCTGTCTGCTGGTGCTCTCTCTCTCTCCCTCTCTGACAAATAAATAAATTAAAAAAAAAAAAAAAAAAAGAAAACACAACTGTGCGAAGTATTCTTTCTCTAATTGTGCAGACCTTGCAACAGAGGCCATGGGTGTACGAGTGAATGAAGGACAATCTTGGGCTTTATGGTAGGCTCCAAACTGAATGAATATGCTTCCTGCACCATCACAGAATGGGAAGCGGGAAACTTATCCCCTCTTCCTTGGTTTCTTCCTCATCTTAGAGGAAACCAGAATTGGGAAAGGCCAAATTAATGCCTAGAATGACACAACAGTTGCCCACATATTTGTTCGTGTGCTTCGCTTGCTGCAGAAATTCTTTCAAGATATTTTGAATGGAATGCCCAACACGTCAACATTTAAAAGTGGATCTGCTCTTATCCCAACAGCAGACGGGTAGGTGAGGTGGGCTGGGATAGGAGATGTCTCCAGCCTCCCATCCTCCTTCTCGCACTCTTTGAAAACATACAAGTACAACAGAAACTATGGTGAAATGAACACATGCAGAACCTTGGAGTCAGAAGGTCAACCCTCAGAGGCGGAGGTGCCGGGCAACACCCTCGTCCTATCTGGGCCTCCCTTTCCTCACAGAATAGTGGGATAATGATAAGGTCTACTCTGAAATGCGGCATAAAAATTCAGAACAGAGCTCTGGGTGTGTGCTAGTTAATGCTACTTAACAAGTGCTAGTTTACAATTTTAGGCTAGAGAATTAAGTGCCAAGATATGATTGATGTAGCTGGAATTTGTGGAACAGATATTGAGAGAAAGTTATCTTAAGCCAGAAGCACCAGGACTTTGCAGAGGAGTCCTCTTTAGTCTTTGGCTGAATACTAAGCTCGGAATGCACAGGGCAAGACTTCTAGAAACCAGGCAATGAACAGCTAGTGGAGACAATAATTTCTGTAGAACTATGAGCTCAACTCCCAGAGCTCTCCCAGAGCCAAGAGACATTGTGTCCCAACCAGTGAGGTTGTACAGATTTCGTTCAACACCGTGGTCATGAGGGAGACTAGAAGGGCCACGCTTTAGAAACAGGGCAATCTAGTCCTAGGTTCACCAAACAAAGCTTTTTAAAAAAGCCTTTAATGAATTAGGTAAGAGATCTGCAAGTAAATTAACTTTTTTCTGGGACAACAGAGAACACTGTAGAGCAAAGAAGACATCAAAATCTAGATATCCAAGAACTTCAAATCCATCAAGTTCAGCATACAATTAAAAAATAGACATCGAGACATGCAAAGGAGGAGAAAATCAGATGCACAGCAGGAGAAAAAAAGTCATAGAAACAGACTGAGAAAAGACAGGAGAGAATTAGCAGACAAAGCTTTTTAAATACTTCAAGTTCAAGGACTCAAAGAAAACAAGAACATGGAGAGAACAAGTAGCAAATTTCAATTGAATAATGAACGCTACGAGAAAACCAACAGGGCACATCTATTAGTATGGCTAAAATCCCAGCCCCAGAGAACACCAAATGTTAATGGAGAGCAGCAGAAACTTTCATTCATCACTCGTGGGAATGCAAAATGGTACAGCCACTTTAGAAACAGCTGGGTGTTTTCTGACAAAGCTAAACATTGGCTCACCGCAGGATCTGGAAATTGTGCTCCTTTGAATATACTCAAAGGAGCTGAAAATAGGTCTAATCCAAAACCTGCACCTGAGTGTTTATGGCAGATTTAATCATGACTGCCCGAACGTGGAAGCAACCAAAATATCCTTCAGTAGGTGACTGAACGAACTGTGGTCCGTCTCTACAATAGTATCTTTCAGCAAAAGGAAGAAATCAGGTATCAAGCCCCCAAAAGTAACACACAATTAGGATTCCTCTATGTCTAAGTAAAAGAAGCCAGTCTGAAAAGGCTCAATACCATATGACTCCAACCACATGAGATTTCTAGAAAAAACTATGGAGACAGTAAAAAGAGCAACAGTTGTCAGGTGGTTGGAGGACAACAGAAAGAGAAAGGGTGAGTATGAAGGGCTCAGGGATTGCAGGGTGGTGAAACTGATCTGGAGAATACTACAGAAGTGGATACATACCATCAGGCTTTTGTTAAAACCCACAGAACTGCACAAAAGGAACCCTAGTATAACATGGGGACTCGGCTAATAATAAGGTATCAATGCTGATGCATCAGTTGTCACAACTGTCCCCCCGTAAGGCCGGGTGCTAGTGCCCGTGGGGGTGGGGAGGGGGGTGTAGGAGAACTCTGTACTTTCTATAGCCTTCTCCTGTTGAAGTTCTCTTAAAAAATGTTTTAACATCAAATGGAAATTCTCAAACTAAAAAAATAGAGTATCTGACATTTTTAACATCCACTGCATGGGCTAAGCAGCAGATCAGCTCCTGCAGAAGCAGAGAGAAGGAAGCCTGAGGCTGAAGCAGTGCAAGGTATCTCACCTGGAAGGACAAGGGATAGAAAGGCTGAAGCAGATGAACAGTCTCCACGATGAGACAGTATCAGATAGTCTAGTACGGTCTCATACACGTGAACCTAAGAGTCCCAACGGGAGAGAAGAGAGACTGGGGTAGGGAAAACTACTTGGAGAAAAAAATTGGCTGGGAATTTGCCAAATTTGATGATACACATTAACTGGGATTGCAGGAAGCAAGTCAATGCCAAGGATGATAAGGAAAAAATACACTATGATTTATGATAATTAAATTGTGATAAACCAAAGACAAAAATCTTCAAAGCAGCCAGAGAAGGCAAATATAACACACAGGGAAAAAAAAAAACATTAATAATTTCCATCAGCTTTTCACTGGAAATAATGCAAGCCAGAAAATAGACCAATGTCTTTAAAGTGCTGAAAATGAAACATGTTCATCTATAATGCTATATTCAGAGCAAATACCCTTGTAAATGAGGGCAAAACAAAGAAATTTTGAGCTAGGCAAAACTGGAAAAAATCCAAGCTAGAAAACCTGTACCACCCGAAATGTCGAAGGGATTTATTCTTAAAGAAGAAATAAGATACTAGACAGAAATTCCCATTTCACAGGGGATTGAAAAGTACCACAAATAGAAGAGATCAAGAGATCAGGGTAAATAAAAGACTTTCCTCTCGTTTCTTAATTTTTAAAAGATGATTCAATATTTAAATAAAAAAGTAATGTCCCTAACACATGAAAGTAAACTCTGGGACTACAATAGCGCAAAGGCAGGAGGAGACCGTCGCACTATACTATTATACAGTTCTTATAATAAATGTGAAGTCATGAACTATTAAAGGCACATTCTTGATGTATATTGTAAAAACAGAAAACCCACTAAAACTACATGACAAAGAGTTACAGCTACTAAATCAATTGAGGAGGTATAATGGCTTACTGAAATATGGTCAATTAATACAGAAGGACACAAGAAAATTAACAATGAGATAGACCTAAATCCAATCACATCAATAATTAAATGTAAATGAACTAAACACTCCACTTAAAAGACACCATCTGTTAGATTGGATGAAAAACAAACCCCAACTTGGATCATGTGCACAGGTATATAAATAGATTAGAAGTAAAATGATAAATAAGGATATACCTTGCAAACACTGAATTATAAGAAAGTAGGAGGAGCTATGTTATTATAAGACAATGCAGAACCAAAGACAAGTATTACCAAATATAAAGAGGAACATTTCATGCCAAAAGTGTCAATTCATCAAGAGGACATAATAATCCTACTTGCATATAGCTAAAGCAAAAATTGACAGGGTAGGAGAAATTATAAATATTAAAATCTGTGATTCTAATTGTAAATTTATCTCAGTTCTTGACAGACCAAGCACCTTAGCCCATTCAGGCAGGGGTAACAGAATATCATAAACTTGGAGACTTATGAACAAAAGAAATGTATTTCTCATACATTCGAGGCTAGGAAGCCAAGATAAAGGTACCCAAAGACTTGGGGTATGGTTCACAGAGATCAGTCTTTTTACTGTGACCTCACAGGGCACAAGGGAAAGGGAGCTCTCTCAGGCCTTTTTCCTAAGGGTACTAATCCCTTCACAAGGGTCCACCCTCAGATCTAATTACCTCCCCAAGGCCCTACCTCCTAATCCCATCATACTTGGGGTTAAGATTTCAGCATATGAATGGGGGGCACCAACATTGATAGCAATAAGTAAACAAAAAAACAAGAAAAATACAAAATGTGAACAACACTATATTCAACTCATCTAAGTAACAGTCTGTCCAAGTACACCTGGAATTCACGAAGGTATTCTGAGCCATAAAACAAACCTGAAATTTAAAAGGATTTGAATCTGGGACGCCTGGGTGGCTCCGGGTCGGTTAAGTGGCTGCCTTCGGCTCAGGTCATGATCCCAGCGTCCTGGGATAGAGTCCCACATCGGGGCTCCTTGCTTGGCGGGGAGCCTGCTTCTCCCTCTGCCTCTGCCTGACTCTCTGCCTGCCTGTGCTCGCTCTCTCTCGGACAAATTTAAAAAAAAAAAAAAAAGGATTTGAATCTTTGAACTGAATTAGTAATGAATAATGAGATTTCAGGAAAATCCATAAATACGGGAAATTAAGCAATATGCTTCTAAATAACCCATAAATCAAAGAAGAAATTACAAAGGGAATTAGAAAATATTTTAAACTGGAAAAAACAAAAACACTACATACCAAGATTTGTGGACACAGCTAAAGCAGTGCTCAGAAGCAAGTTTACAGCTCTAAAGGTTTATATTAAAAGAGAAAAAGTATCCTTAACCTTCAACTTAAAATTCTAAGTTAAGAAATTAGGGACTTAAAAAAAAAAAAAAGAAATTAGGGACAACTGGGTGGCACACTCAGTTAAATGTTCCACTCCTGGTTTCAGCTCGGGTCATGGTCTCAGGGTCATAGATCCAGGCCTGAATGCACAAGCTTGAGAGTCTCCTTCCTGCTCTGCCCCTCCCCCCCAATTAAATAAGTAAATTTTTTTAATTGAAGAAATAAAATTCAAAGTATTCAGAAGAAATAAAGGGAAAACAATGAAAGAGGAAACAGTCAAAAATCATGGGAAAAAAGGGACAAAGATATTTATTTCAAAAGTTTAATATAATGGGTAAAACCCCACCTAGACTGATGAAGAGAATGAAACACAAGTGATCACTACTATCAAGAAGGAAAGAGCACATATTTCTACAGATCCTACATAAATTAAAATAATGACAAAACATTAAAATAATGAGAAAACAACTCTTATTCTGTAATTCAAAAACTTACACGAAATGAACAAATTCCTTAAAACACATAAATTATCAATATTGACTCAAGAAGTCCAAAATCTGAATAGCCATACATCTATTAAATGAAGTTCATTGGTAATTAAGAATCTTCACACAAAGGCAACTCCATGCCTCTGTAATTTTCCCGGTGAGTTTTAGCAGATACTTAAAATGTAGTCCTAATCCTAAACAAAAACTTTCAAAAAACTGGAGGACAGGAATAGAATTTGAGCCTCACTGGGTGAGGTTCGCATAAATGCATAAATATGATGTCACAACCAGACAAAAACATCACAAGAAGACTTGAGACCAGTATACTCATGAACTTACCATCTAAGAACAATCCTCATGAAAAGTCCTTAATGTAATAGGAGTAAATCAAACCCAATACTATCCTATAAAACATAGTAAAACATGACCAAGCAGGATTTCTCACAGGAACGCAAAGTTTGGTTAACATTTAAAGATAAATAAAATCTGTCACATTAGTAGAATGGGGGCAGGGGGCAGGGGAACTATAATAATCTCAACAGTACAGGAAAAAAAAGCTTTTGACAATTCATGATTGGCCAGGTTTGGGGGGCGGGGAACTCTCACAAACTACAAACAAAAGAAATTTCCCTAAACAGAAGAAATATTATCTAGGAGAAGCTTACAACTAAAATGATACAAAATGCTTTTCACTTAGATCAGGAAGAAGACTGAGATGTCCACTCCTACCACTTCTATTCACCCTTGCACTAGAGATTCCAGTCAGCATGGTCAGAAAAAGAAACGGAAGGCATGTAGGTTGGACTTAAAGCAATAAAATTCCTTATCTGCAGACAACATAATAATGCACATAGAAAATCCTAAATAACCTAAAAGAAAAACTACAGCTAGTAAGTGAATTTATCAATGTAACAGGATAGTGAGACCTAACAATAAAAGCTATAACTATAGAATGCCTAGGGGGAAAAAAAGTTTATTTCTGAACTTGCGCTACATGTAATTCCTTCAGTAGGATACAGAAATCGACAACCGTAAGAAAAACTGAAGAGTTGAACATTTTTCAAATGCTTTAAAAAATATATTTCTGGAGGGTGCCTGGGTAGCTCAGTGGAAGTCTGACTCTTGATTTCGACTCAGGTCTTAATCTCGGGGTTGCGGAATCAAGCCTAGAGTCGGGCTCCACGCTCAGCACGGAGTCTGCTTGTCCCTCTCCCTCTGCTCCCCTCCTGCTTGTGCTCTCTCTCTCTCTCACCTCCCATAAATAAATAAATAAATAAATAAATAAATAAATAAATAAAATATCTAAAAAAAATATTTCTGCTTCTCAAAAGACTATTAAGAAAATGAATAAGCAAGCCACAAACTTGAAAAAATATTCACAACAAATAATCTGACCAAAGACATGTACCTCATATATATCTATATCAACATACACTATAATACCTAACATATATAAATATGTCTAATTATATTTATCTATGTATAACTTCTATAAATCAGCAATCAAATAAATGGTAAAAAGATTTGAACACACATTTCACCAAGGACAGATGCATATGAAAACTTCCTTAACATTTCAGTCACCAGAGAATAGCATTTTAAATCTGCAATGAGCAACTTTTTTGAACATGTGGACACCCAGAATTCCTACACATTGCTGGTGGGATGGTTAAATATTAGACCAGTCTGGAAAGAGTTCTGGCAGTTCACTGGAGAACTGAACGTACATTCAGTCTAGAACCGGGAATGCCACTCAGAGATATTTACCCAAGAAACATGAAAGCACGTATCCACAAAAAAGTTTTTGTTTATAAAGCATATTCATAGAAGCTTCATTCCTAATAGCCAAAAACAGCAGCCCAGGTATCCACCAAGAGGTAAAAGGAGGGGCTCCTGGGTGGCTCAGGTGGTTGGGCGTCGGACTCTTCTTGATTTGGGCTCAGGTCACAATCCCAGGGTCATGATATGAACCCTGCCCTAGGCTCCACACTCAGCAGTGAGTCCCCGCTACAGATGCTCTCCCTTTCCCTCTCTCCCCACTGCTCTCTCGCTCTCTAAAATAAATAAATCTTTTTTTTTTTAATTTTTATTTTTTATAAACATATTTTTATCCCCAAGGGTACATGTCTGTGAATTGCCAGGTTTACACACTTCACAGCACTAACCATAGCACATACCCTCCCCAATGTCCATTACCCCACCCCCCTTTCCCGACCCCCTCCCTCCAGCAACCCTCAGTTTGTTTTGTGAGATTAAGAGTCACTTATGGTTGGTCTCCCTCCCAATCCCATCTTGTTTCTTTTCTTCTTTTTCTACCCCCCTAGTCCCCCATGTTGCCTCTCCACTTCCTCATAT
>PISX010006847.1:0-58670 GCA_004024625.1 Mellivora capensis
CTTCAAGTTAATGCTGGTCCCCAGTCTTAGGGGACTCTCGTATTGGGGTATTACTTCCCAATGCGTCTCCTCTGGTGGCTCCCTCCCCCTTTTGTTTATCTTCCGATACCAGTCCGGTGTTCCCGCTCGGCTTTACCTGCCCACTGGCGTCTTCTGTCCCCGTAGAGATCCTGACATCCCACTGGCGTCTTCTGCCCCCGTAGAGATTCTGACGAGTAGAATTTTGATCTCAGGCTGATTTCATGAGTGATCGGAGTTCCTTGGTAGGTAATCAGCTCACTTTAGGGGACAGGTTGAACCAGAGCATCCTCCTAGTTCCCCGCCATCTTGTCTCCCCCGCAAGTATTCATAAATTAATTTTAATTTTAAAATATTTTAAGATGTGTTTTATAATAGTACAGTTAACTTTTTTTGGTTTTATTTAAATTCAACTTAGTAACATATAGAGGATTATCCATTTCAGAGTAGAATTTAGTGATTCATCAGTTGCATATCACATCAAGTGCCTTCCTTAATGCCCATCACCCAATTACCACAAACCCCTACCCACCTCCCCTCGAGTAAACCTCAGCTTATTCTCTATAGCTTAAAGTCTCTAATGGCTTCTCTCCCTTTCTGGCTTTTTTTTTTCTTATTTTATATTTTCTTCCCTTATCCTATGCTCATTTGTTTTGTTTCCTAAATTCCACAAATAAGTGAAATCATATATGTGTCTTACTCTGACTGACTTATTTCATTTAGCTTAATACACTCTAGTTTGAGTGATGTCCTTGCAACTGGCAAATTTCATTCTTTTTGATGGCTGAGTAATATTCCGTTATTCATATATAATCATATACAATCACTTTTTCTTTATCCAATCATATATAATGGACATCTCTGCTCTTTCCATAATTTGGCTATTATGGACATTGATACTATAAACATTAGGGTTCATGTTTCCCTTTGAATCACTATGTTTATATCCTTGGGTAAATGCCATGTACTGCAATTGCTGGGTTGTAGGGTAGTTCTATTTTTTTAACATTTTGAAATACTTCCATACTGTTTTCCAGAGTGACTCTACCAGTTTGCATTCCCACCAACAGTAAAAGTGTTCCTCTCTCTCTGCATCCTCACCAACATTTATTGTTTCCTGAGTTGTTAATTTTAGCCATTCTGACCAGTGTGTGGTGGCATCTCACCATGGTTTTGATTTGTTTTTCTTTGATGATGAGTGATGTTGAGCATTTTTTATGGGTTTGTTAGCCATTTGTATATCTTCTTTAGAGAAATGTCTGTTCATATATTATGCCGTTTCTTGACTGGATTTTTTTGGGGGGGAGGATGTTATGTTTGAAAATTTCTTTATAGAATTTGGATACTAGTCCTTTATCTGAGATGTCATTTGCAAATATTTCCTACCATTCCATTGGTTGCCTTTTATTTCTTTTTTAATTTCATCAAATTTATTATTATTCAAATGATTTTAGTGATGAAACATGAAGGTTTCAGGAAGAATTTTAAATTTTTCTTCAAAAAATGAAATTTATTTTCTTCAAATTGTGTACTGAATTTTTTTTCATTTCTTATTCTTTCCTATGAAGGTTATTTATTTAAAGTTATATTTATTTTTAACAAGGTAAAATTAGGAGCATTAAATATACAAAGTTATAGAGATCTAAAATAGTTATTTGTGGTACGCATCAAAATTGAAATTCTTATGGATAAACTCAATTTTGTCAACTAAACAAATAACACTGGGAGAAAAACAAAAACAAAATTCTTTTTTTTAAGGAAGCAACAGCAACAAAAAAACCTTTATAAAGAATTTGACACATTTTAGAGTTAATTATAATTTTCTATTATTATTTTTTGGTAACAAATATTTGTTACTGTTAGATATTATTTGTGGTAACAAGTATACATTTTTGAGTCATGTACAGTTTTTTTTCCTTTTTTAATTTAAAGTCAATTAATTAACATATAGTTATTATTAGTTTCAAAGGTGGAATGCAGTGATTCATTGGTCTTATATAATTCCCAGTGTTCACTACATTACATACACTCCTTAATGTTCATCACTCAATTACCTCATCCCTCACCTGCCTCTCCTTCTTAAACCTTCAGTTTGTTTCCCATGATTAAGAGTCTTTTATGGTTTGTCTCCTCCTCTGATTTTGTCTTGTCTTTCTCTCCCTTCCTCTATGCCTTTTAGCTTTGTTGATTGTTTCCTTTGCTGTGCAAAATCTTTTCATCCTGATGAAGTTCCAATAACTCATTTTCACTTTTGTTTCCTTTGCCTCTGGAGACTTGTCCATCAAGAAGTTGATGTGGCCAATGTCAGAGGTTGCTGTGTTCTCCCCTAGGATTTTGATGAATGCCTGTCTCACATTTAGGTCTTTCATCCATTTTGAGTTTATTTTTGTGTACAATATAAGAACACTTTTGTGTATAATGTAAGAAATTTGTCCAGTTTCATTTTTCTGCAAGTGGCTGTCCACTTTCCCCAATATCATTTGTTGAAGAGACTGTCTTTTTTCCATTGGGCATTCTTTCCTCCTTTGTTGAAAATTAGTTAAGGGTCCATTTCTTGATTGTCTATTCTGTTCCATTGATCTATGTGTCTGTTTTTGTGCCAGTACCATACTGTCTTGATGATTACAGCTTTGTAATACAGCTTGAAGTCTGGTACTGTGATGTCTCCAGGTTTGGTTGTTACTTTCAACATTCTTTTTTTGGCTGTTCTCAGTCTTTTCTAGTTCCATACACATTTTAGGATTATTTTTTCCAGCTCTGTGAAATATATTTATGGTATTTTGATAGGTGTTGCAATGAACATGCAGATTGCTTTGGGTAGTATAGACATTTTAACAATATTTGTTCTTCCAATCCAGGAGCATGGAATATTTGCCATATCTTTGTGTCCTCTTCAATTTCTTTCATGAGTGTTCTATTGTTTTCAGCATATAGATCTTTTACCTCATTGGTCAGGCTTATTCCTAGGTATTATATGAGTTTTAGTGCAATTGTAAAAGGGTTTGATTAATTGTTTTTTTTTCTATTGCTTCATTTTTGGTGTATATAAGTACAACAGACTTCTGTGCATTAAATTTTTATCCTGAGACTTTGGCTAATTCCTGTATCATTTCTAGCAATTTTGGGGTGGAGTTTTTTGGGTTTTCTACCTAGATTATCATTTCATCTGCAGTCAGTGGAAGTTTGACTTATTTCTGGCTGATTTGGTTATCTTTTATTTCTTTTTGTTGTCTGATTGTTGAGTTTAAGAATTCTAATATGATATTGAACAACAGTGGAGAAAGTGGGCATCCCTGTCATTTTCTTGAGCTTAGGGGGAAAGCTCTCAGTTTTCTCCCTTAGAGAATTACATTCATTGTGGGTTTTTCATAGATGGCTTTTGTGATATTGAGATATGTATGCTCTATCCCCACACTATGAAGAGTTTTAATCAAGAAAGGATGCTGCACTTTGTCAAATGATTTTTCTGCATCTATTAAGATTATTATATGGTTCTTTTCCTTTCATTTCTGTATGTAGTGTTTCACATCAATTGATTTGTGGACATTGAACCAACCTTGTGGCCCAGGAATAAATCCCACTTGGTTGTGTGAATAATCCTTTTAATGTACTGTTGAACCCTATTAGCTAATATTTTGGTTCTTCAAAAAGTTGAAAATAGAGCTATCCTATGACCCAGCAATTGCACTCTAAGGTATTTGTCTCAAAGATACAAAGGTAGTGATACAAGAGGGCACCTGCCCCTCAATGTTTATAACAATAGCTAAACCATGGAAAAAGCCTAGATGTCCATTGACAGATGAATGAATAAAGATATAGGAAATATATATATATATTCTGATATATGGCAGGGTTTCATTTTTATGGCTGAGTAATATTCCATTGTATATGTGTGTATACATATATACATTATACACACACACATATACTATAATACACATACACACACATACCACATCTTTTTTTAAATATTTTTATTTATTTATTTGACAGAGAGAGATCACAAGTAGGCAGAGAGGCAGGTAGAGAGAGAGAGGAGGAAGCAGGCTCCCTGCCAAGCAGAGAGCCCAATGCGAGACTCGATCCCAGGACCCTGAGATCATGACCTGAGCCAAAGACAGAGGCTTTAACCCACTGAACCACCCAGTCGCCCCCACATCTTCTTTATCCATTCACATGTTGATGGACATCGGGGCTCTTTCTGTAGTTTGGTTATTGTGGACATTGCTACTATAAACTTTGAAGTGCAGGTGCTCCTTCAAATTGCTATGTTTATATCTTTGGGAAAATACCTAGTAGGGCAATTGCTTGGTTGTAGGATGGCTCTAATTTTAACTTTTTAAGAACCTCCATACTGTTTCACAGAGTGGCTGTACCAGTTTGAATTCCCAACAATAGTGTAAGAGGGTTTCTCTTTCTCCACATTCTCACCAACATCTATTGTTTCCTGAGTTGTTCATTTCAGTCATTCTTACTAAAGTATGAGGTTGTATCTCATTGTGGTTTCGATTTGTATTTTCCTGATGCCAACTGATGCTGAGGATTTTCATGTGTCTGTGGTCATTTATATGTCTTCTCTGGAGAAATCTCTGTCCATGTCTCCTACCCATTTCTTGACTAGATTATTTGTTTTTTGGGGTGTTGAGTTTGAAAAGCTCTTTATAGATTTTGGATACTAGTCCTTTATCTGATATGTCATTTGCAACTATCTCCTTCCACTCTGTAGGTTATCTTTTGTTTTGTTTGTTTCCAAGAAATGAGCATTTTTATAAATAAGATATACAAATGACCAACAGACACATGAAAAGATGCTCAGCGTCATTCAACATCAGGGAAATGCAAATCAAAACCCCAGTGAGATATCACCTCACATCTTTCAGAATGGATAAAATCAACAACACAAGAAACAACAAGTATTGGCGAGGATGTGGAGAAAGGGGAACCCCCGTGGCCTGTTGCTGGGAATGCAAACTTATACAGCCACTCTGGGAAAAAAAAAAAACATACTATGGATGTACCTTAAAAGTTAAAATTAGAGCTACCTTATAATCCAGCATCTGTGCTACTGGGCATTTACACAAAAATACAAAAAAAAAAAAAAAAAGAAAGAAAAGAAAAGAAACAACTCAAAAACACAGAACACTAATTCAAATGGGTACATGCACCTCTATATGTAACAACATTCTTTTCAATAGCCAAATTATGTAAGCAGCCCAAGTGTCTGTCCACCAATGAATGGATAAAGAAAATAAATGTCTTCTTTTTATGGTTGGTTAATATTCCATGGTATGCAATGGAAATCTTTACTTCTACAGTGACATGGCTGGAGCCAGAGAATATAAGTCTAAATCAGAAAAATAAGCCAGTCAGAGAAAGACATATATCATATGATTCCATTCATATGTGGCATTTAACAAACAAAACAAATGAGCAAAGAAAAAAGAGAGAGAGAGAAACAACAGACTCTAAACTATTGAGAACAAAATGATCATTCTCAGAGAGAAGGTGGGTGAAATAGCTGATGGGGATTAAGGAATACACTTGCCATGATGAGAACTGGTTGCTATATAAAATTTTTGTATCAGTATATTATATACCTGAAACTAACGCTGTACGTTAACTATACCAGAATTAAAAGAAAAAAAAAAAAACCCTTCAATAGCACAGTTTAAGTTTTAACTACTGTGTTATAATAACTATTAGTAACTACATTAAATACAGACTTTGCTGCTATTAAGCAACACTATGCAAATAACAGGTGAGCATCATTGTCACTGACCAATCACATGTTTGTTTTTTTCAAATTCTGTTGGATATTTTTCACTACATGTGTTATTCAGCTAATACACAGACAGATAAGTGTTTAGTTATGTTGCTTCCTTGTCTCAAAATAGTAAACCACGTTACACATTACAAATATGGATAATCAAGAAGACAGACTTGACCAACAAAGATGGAAGTGAGAAATGTGGCAAAAAAGTGAAACATGATATGTTGGAGGCTAAATTTGAATAGAATGAAAGTACATTTTTTAAAAAGTACATGAACTTGAGAATGTTAACACTAAGCCATAATTTCAATGACTTCAGATATTCAGTCAGAAGAATCTAATGAAAGTGAAATCATTAACATAAGTAGGAAAGTGTGATGAAAAGTGTGAAGTCTGCTCATAGGAAGTGATACCAGTAAAATGTTTCATATTGAAGGAATCCTCAAACATTTTCCATAGCATAAAAGTGCAAATGATATTTTGGAAGATGGTCCAAACTTAGAAGTATGAAAAACTTGCCAGAGTATAGAAAAAATAATCACTTTAGGGATGCCTGGGTGGCTCAGTCATTAAGCATCCGATTTCAGCCTCAGGTCATGATCCCAGAGTCCTGGAATCAAGTCCCACATAAGGATCATTGCTCAGTGGAAGCCTCTTTCTCCCTCTGCTGCTCGCTTTCTCTTTCTCAAATAAATAAATAAAATATTTGAAACCAAAAAAAGGTACTCCCTTTGTATTGCAAGGTATAGAAGATGAAGATGGCAAATGCTGTTCAAACTAATCTCTTCTGATTTTTTTACAAATAAATAATGTATGATATTTTAAATATATGTTTATATTTATGTAAACATTTATGTTTATTCAATGTGTTAAATATACATTTAAATACAGTATTAAAAACAGTACAGTGTTAGAAATAAATATTAGTTCTGTATTTTTTCTATATAATTATAATGCATAGTGATAATTTTAAAGTCTTAAATACATATTTTTAAATTTCTGTAGTCTCTGATATCTCCATTTTATACTTCTTTTGCTCACATTCATACATTTTCAATGATTGTAATTGTAGTAAAATACACATAATATAAAATATGCCATCTTAACCACTGTTAAGTGTATAATTCAGTGTCATTAAGTACATTCAAATTGTGCTACCATTACCATGATGCATCTCCAGAATTCCTTCCGTTTTGTGAAACTGAAACTCTATACCCATTAAAAAGAAACTCTCCACACCTTCTTTCTCTAGATCCTGGCAACAATAATTTTACAGTGTATATCTATGGATTTGACTAGTCTAGGTAGCTCATATAAATGGAATTGTAAGATATTTCTCCTTTTATAACTGTTTTTTTTTTCACTTGTTATAATATCCTTGATGTTCATCCTCATTGTAGTATGAGTCAAAACTTTCTTTTTTTTTTTTAATTTTAATTGCAACATAGTTAACACACAGTGTTAAATTAGTTTCAGGTGTATAATATAGTGATTCAACAATTCTATATAATGTTTAATGCTCATCAAGATAAGTGTACTCTTAATTGCCTTCACCTATTGTACCCATACCCCCATCCAGCTCCCCTCTAATAGCAATCTGTTCTCTATAGTTAGGAATTTCTTTCTTAAGACTGAATAATATGTCAGTACATATACCTACATTTTGTTTATCCATTCATTTGTTGATGGACATTTGAATTACTTTTGTCATTTGGCTATTGTGAATAACAATGCTAAGCATATGGGAGTACAAATATCAGTTGGAGTCCCTGTTTTCAATAATGTGGGTTATGTACCCAGGAGTGTAATTGCTGGGGGCACCTAGGTGGCTTAGTCGATTAATCATCTGCCTTCAGCTCAGGTCATGATCTCTGGGTCCTCAGATCAAGCCCCACATCAGGCTCTCTGCTCAGTGGGGAGTCTGCTTCTCCCTCTCACTTTCCCTCTGTGCTTTCCCTCTCTCTCCGTCTCTCAAGTAAATAAAGAGAATATTTTAAAAAAAGAAGTGTAGTTGCTGAATCATTTTATAATTTTATATTTAATTTTTTGAGGAATCAGGATAGTATTTTCCATAGTGGCTGCACTATTTTGCATTCCCACCAACAGTTCCCAACAGCTCAAATTTTTCTACATCTTCTGCCAACATTTTGTTGTTTCCTAATTTTTTAATGGATAATATTCACTTTAATGAGTGCAAACTGATAAATCATTGTAGTTTTTATTTGAATTTCTCTAATATTGATGTTGAACTATTTTTATGTGCTTATTGGTCATTTGCATATCTCATTTGGAGAAATCTCTACTCAAGTATTTTGCCGATTGTTACTCAGTATGTTTTCTGTTCTTAACCTGTAAGAAATCTTTATATCTTATTAGATACATGCTTTGCAAATATTTCCTCGAATTCTATAGGTGGCCTTTATACTGTGTTGATTGTGAAATTTGATGTACAGAAGTTTTAAGTTTTGGTATAGTATAAATTATCTCTTTTTACTTTTGTTGCCTGTGCTTGTGGTGTTGCATCCAAGACATGCCTGCCTTTCCTGAAGATTTTCTCCAGTGTTCTTCTAACAGTTTTTTAGTTTTAGCTTTTATATTTAAATTTTAAAATTATTTTGTTATTTTTGTATGCTATAAAATAAGGATCTAACTTTATCCTTTTGCATGAGGACATAAAATGTTTCTAATAACAATTGCTGAAGACTGTCCTTTCCTCATTTACTGGCATTGACACACTTGTTGAAAAATCATTTCAACATATATGTAAGGGTTATTTTCTGGGCTCCATATTCTATTACATCAGTGTTTGTTTCCATTTAATATTAGTACCACACTGTTTTGATTATTGTACCATTATAATAAGATTAGAAAATAAGAAGTGTGAGCACTCCTAATTTTTTTTTGTTCAAGACTGGCTGCCTTGCATTTCTGGAGAATGCTTATGAATTTTAGTGTAATTTTTTAATATTTGAAAAAAAATAGTGTGATTTTGTTAGAGATTGCACTGAAACTGCAAATAACATTGGGTAATATAAATACTAATATTAAACCTTCCAATTCATGAAAATGAGATGTCTTTTTACTTATTGGACTCTATTTCAGCAATAATTCTAATTTTCATTATATAAGTTTTTCGCCTCCTTGGTTAATTTTATTCTTAATTTTTTTTCATGATAATATAAAAGGAATTGATTTTTTACATTACATTTTGGATTATTTATTGTTTATGTGCAGAAAAATAACTGATTTTTGTGTTTATTTTTATCCTTCAACACTGATTAATTCAAACATTTTTTGTAGTATTTATAGAATTTTCTACATATAAGATAATGTCATATTCAGAGATAATTTTATTTCTTCCTCTACTGTTCGGTTACTGTTTGTTTCTTATTCTTGACTGTTTGTACTGCCTAGAATTTATAATATATTGTTGAATAGAAGTGGTAAAAGTAGGCAACCTTACCTTATACCTGACCTTAACAGAAATGTTTTCTGGCTTTCACTATTGAACATGATGCTAGCTATGGCTTTTCTTTATCTGGTGTTTATCATGTTGAAGTAGCTTCCTTATGTTCCTAGGTTGTTGAGTGTTTTTATTATGAAAAGGGACAAGATGGCGGGGAACTAGGAGGAGGCGCCGTTTCAACCTGTACCCTAAAGTGAGCTGATTACCTACGAAGGAACTCTGATCACCCATGAAATCAGACTGAGATTAGAATTATACACTTCTGGATCTCTACGGGGGCAGAAGACGCCAGTGGGCAGGTAAAGTGGGGTGGAAACATTGGACTGATATCAGAAGATAAACAAAAGGGGGAGTGAGCCACCAGAAGTGACCCATGGAAAGAAATACCCCAATACAGGAGTGCCCTACAACTGGGGACCGGCATTAACTTGGAGTCTGGTTGAAAGCACTCAAAAAGAGCAAAGGATCACAGGGGGAAATTGTGGGAATTGGGGTGGTTAGGGACAGGGGCTTAAGTCCCCAGACCGAGGACAACCACCCCTGGCTCTGAGCCAGAGAGAGTGCGGGAAAGGAACCAGGTGTTGGTCCCTGAGCCACGAGTGAGGGCAGCTGAGGGCGCATGGGGTGTGGCTCCCGTTAGGGGCTGGGAACCTCGCCAGCTGGCAGAAACACAACCTTTTTGCAGTATCCACACGTGTGCTGCACCGTGCTAGCAGAGCCTGAGATGCACCTCACACCTTCCCCTGAGAGAGGTGCACACAGGCACCAGCTGGGAGCTCTTGGTCCCTGAAAAGGCTGAGTACTCCCTGCCGGCCCAGCAGGAAAATCTGTGTGTGATCACTGCTCGGAACCTCTCTGGTGGTCTGGAGCTGCCCAGACAACCGGCACTGTTGTGGTTTTTGGTACAAGCAGGAGTTCCTGTGACTGCAGGGACCCTAACTGGGAACGTGCTCTGCCATCGGCCACGGGGGAAATTATGTGCTCTGCAGCACCCAGAGAGGAACAGACTGAAGCTTCTCTCTGAGAGGGAGGTCTGCGTGCAGTTTGCTTTCCTCTAAACCTCCAAAAACCATCAAGAGCTGCCAAAGGGAGACAAAACAAATGAACAAACAAAAACTTCCAGAGAACAAAAGCCTGAAAAACCGGTTTCCTCAGAGCCCACGCCCTTGAGGAGGACGAGAGGACTTAACTCAGGAAACACTGCCTAAAAACCCACATGGCAGGCCCTTCCCCCAGAAAATCAACTGGGAAAAATAAAAACAAAAACAAAAACAAACAAAGAAAAAAAAAAACGAGAACAACCACCACTATTTCATAGATACAACTTTTATTTTTAATTCGTTCACACTTTTCTGGTTCATTTTTTAATTTTTATATAGATATTCCTTAGCCTATTTACCATAACAATGAGATGTCCAGTACATCAAATTCAATAATAACCTTTTTTTAAAAAATATTTTATTTATTTATTTGACAGAGAGAGATCACAAGTAGGCAGAGAGGCAGGCAGAGAGAGAGGAGGAAACAGGCTCCCTGCTGAGAAGACAGCCCGATGTGGGCCTCGATCCCAGGACCCTGGGATCATGGCCTGAACGGAGGCAGTGGCTTAACCCACTGAGCCACCCAGGCGCCCCCATAATAACCTTTTAACCTGAACTTTTTCATACATATACCCGTGTTTTTCTTTTGCTTTCTATTTTTTTAATGTTTTATAAATTTTATTTTATTTTGGTTAGTTCATTCTTTTCTTTATTTTTATTTTTTAATATTCATATAGAGTTAAACTTCAAGGTAATCCCCTTGCCCAATCAATGCTACCCCTATAGGTAAACCAATTTTTAATACCCCGTTATATTAGGAAAGTTGTGTCCTTTAAAAAAGATATCAAGATACATCCAGGAAGAATCAAAATAACCTTCCTCACCCACACTGAGAATTTATAAACACTATCCCATCTTTTTCTTCCACCAGTGTTTCTGTGTATTTGTGTTTGTCCTGGTAGTATATAAATCATATACTTGGGGTTCTTTTTGACGAGGTTCTTTTTTTTTTTTTTTTGCTTTGTTTCTTTGTTTTGCTTCCACATATATATGGATATATTTTTTCTTCTCTAGTCATATACTTTATCAGTCTTTTTGTTTGTCTGTTTCTGTTCATATACTTCACAAACCTTACCTTGGGGCCCATTTGGGCTGAGCCTTCTCTTTTATCCTTCTTTCTTTTTCCTCTCTCTCTCTCTCTCTCTCTTTTTCTTCTTTCTCTCTTTCTTTTTTTCTTTAGTTTGGGTGGGGACTCTTGATTGTTCAGAAGAGTTCCAGGATGCACCTTGATTGCACCATGGTTGATACATCCAGCTACATCCGTTCAGCCATCTCTCACCAAAATGACTAGGAGGACGAATGCCCAGCAGAAGAAAAATTCAGAGGACGGGCCCTCTGCAACAGAGCTAATGGCTACCGACATAGACATTGTGTTGGAAAGGGAATTCAGGCTAACAATTATCCAGAGAATAGCTAGGTTGGAGAAAGCCATGGATGACCAAACAGAATTGATTAGGGCAGAACTGAAAGCCACCAGGAATGATGTTCACAATGTTAGGGCAGAACTGAAAGCCATCAGGGATGATGTTCACAAGGCACTCAATGAGTTCCAATCTAATCTAAATTCTCTAAAGGCTAGGGTAACTGAGACAGAAGATAGAATTAGTGATCTGGAGGACAAACAGATAGAGAGAAAGGATCAGGAGTAAGCCTGGAACAAACAGTTTAGAAGCCACGAAAACAGAATCAGGGAAATAAATGATGCCATGAAATGTTCCAACGTCAGAATTATTGGTCCCTGAAGGGGAGGAGAAAGAAAGAAGTCTAGAAGATAGAGTGGAACACGTTCTTCATGAAAATTTTCTGAATCTCGCAAATGGAACCAGCGTTCATGTACTAGAGGCAGAACGGTCTCCCCCCCCACCGATTTTAGATTCTCGAAACGCCTCGAGACACCTGATAGTAGGAATGAGGAATTATAATTCTAGAAAAACTCCCTTGAAGACAGCTAGGGCAGAGAAGCTCCTTACGTACAGAGGAAAGCCCATCAGAATAACATCAGACCTGTCCACAGCAACCTGGCAAGCCAGAAAGGGCTGGCAAGATATATTCACGGCACTAAATGAGAAAAATATACAGACAAGAATACATTATCCAGCAAGATTGACATTCAAAATGGATGGAGAGATGAAGAATTTCCAAAACCGGCAAGGCTTAAAAGAGTATGTGACCACCATGTCAACACTGCAGGAAATATTAAGGGGGGTTCTATAAAAGAGGAAAAATCCTAAGAATATCATTGAACAGAAATATAGAGACAATCTACAGAAAGAAAGACTTCAAGGTTAACACGATGTCAATAAAAACGTATCTATCAACAATCACTCTCAATGTGAATGGCCTAAATGCACCCATAAAATGACACAGGGTTGCATATTGGATAAAACGACAGGACCCATCCATATGTTGTCTACAGGAGACCCATTTCGAACCTAAGTATACACCCAGATTGAAAGTGGAGGGATGGAGAAGCATCTTTCATGCCAATGGGCCTCAAAAGAAGGCTGGGGTAGCGATTCTATCAGATAAATTAGACTTTAAACTAAAGATTGTAGTTTTTAGTTTAGATACAGTACTGTATACAGTTTAGATACAGACTGTAGTTTAGTTTAGATACAGAAGGACATTACATCATTCTTAAAGGGACTATCCACCAAGATGATCTAACAATTGTAAATATCTATGCCCCCAATATGGGAGCAGCAATAACATAAGAAAACTATGAATCAAGATAAAGAGTCATATTGTTATGAATACATTGATAGTAGGAGATCTTAACATGCCTCTCTCAGTAATAGACAGATCATCCAAGCAGAAAATCAATAAAGAAACAAGAGCATTGAATGACACATTGGACCAGATGGACCTCATAGATATACACAGAACATTCCACCCTAAAACAACAGAATACTCATTCTTCTCAAGTGCACATGGAACCTTTCCAGAATAGACCACATACTGGGTCACAAATCAGGACTCAACCGATACCAAAAGACTGAGATTATTCCCTGCATATTCTCAGATAACAGGGCTTTGAAACTGGAGCTCAACCACAAGGAAAAGTTTGGAAGGAACTCAAACACCTGGAAGCTAAAGACCACCTTGCTTAAGCATGCTTGGATCAACCAGGAGATCAAAGAAGAACTTAAACAATTCATGGAAACCAATGAGAATGAAGACACATCAGACCAAAACCTATGGGATACAGCAAAGGTGGTCCTAAGGGGGAAATACATAGCCATCCAAGCCTCCCTCAAAAAAAAAATGAAAAATGTGGAATACACCAGCTCTCTCTACACCATAAAGAACTGGAGAATCAACAACAAATTAAACCAACTCCACCCACAAGAAGGGAAATAATCAAGATTAGAGCAGAGATCAATGAAGTAGAAACTAGAGATACAGTAGAACGTATCTAGGAAACTAGAAGCTGGTTTTTTGAAAGAATCAGTAAGATCAATAAACCACTGGCCACACAAATCCAAAAGAAAAGAGAGAAAGCTCAAATTAATAAAATTATGAATGAAAAGGGAGAGATCACAACTAACAACAAGGAAGTAGAAACAATCATCAGAAGTCATTATCAACAGTTATATGCCAATAAGTTAAGCAACCTAGATGAAAGGGATGCATTCCTGGAAAACTATACACTCCCAAAATTGAACCCTGAAGAAATAGACAACCAGAATAGACTGATATCAAGTAACGAGATTGAAGCAGTGATCAAAACCCTCCCAAAAAACAAGAGCCCAGAACCTGAAGGATTCCCTGGGGAATTCTACCAAACTTTCAAAGAAGAACTGACACCTATTCTCCTGAAGCTGTTTCAAAAAATTGAAGCAGAAGGAAAACTTCCAGACTCGTTTTATGAAGCCAGCATTACCCTGATCCCCAAACCAGGCAAAGACCACACCAAAAAGGAGGGTTTCAGACCAATATCACTGATGAATATGGATGCTAAGATTCTCAACAAGATCCTAGCAAACAAGATCCAACAGCACATTAAAAAGATTATCCTCCATGACCAGGTGGGATTCATCCCTGGGTTACAAGGATGGTTCAACATTCACAAATCAATCAATGTGGTAGAACAAATCAATAAGAGAAGAGAGAAGAACCGCTTGGTCCTCTCAATGGATGCAGAAGAAACATTTGACAAAATCCAGCATCGGTTCCTGATTAAAACGCTTCAAAGTATAGGGATAGAAGGAACATTCCTGAACTTCATAAAATCTATGGAAGACACACAGCAAACATCATCCTCAATGGAAAAAAGCTCAGAGCCTTCCCGTTGAGATCAGGGAACATGACAAGGATGCCCACTCTCACCACTCTTGTTCAACCTAGTATTAGAAATCCTAGCAACAGCAATCAGACAACAAAGAGAAATTAAAGATATCCAAATTGGCAATGAAGATGAAAAACTCTCTCTCTTTACAGATGACATGATACTTTATATGGAAAACCGAAAAGACTCCACCCCCAAACTACTAGAACTCATACAGCAATTCAGTAACATGGCAGGATACAAAGTCAATGTACAGAAATCAGTGGTTTTCTTATAAATTAATAATGAAAATACAGAAAGGGAAATTAGAAAATCGATTCCATTTATTATAGCACCAAGAACCATAAGATAGCTGGGAATAAACCTAACCAAAGAGGTAAAGGATCTGTACTCGAGGAACTACAGAACACTCATGAAAGAAATTGAAGAAGATACACAAATATTGAAGACCATTCCGTGCTCTTGGGTTGGAATAATAAACATTGTTAAAATGTCTATACTACCTAGAGCAATCTATACTTTTAATGCCATTCTGATCAAAATTCCACCGGTATTCTTCAAAGAGCTGGAGCAAATAATCCTAAAATTTGTATGGAATCAGAAGAGAACCCAAATTGCTAAGAAAATGTTGAAAAACAAAAAAGAAAACTGGGACATCACGTTACCTCATTTCAAGCTTTACTACAAAGGTGTGATCACCAAGATAGCATGGTACTGGCATAAAAACAGACACGTAGACCAGTGGAACAGAGTAGAGAGCCCAGATATGGACCCTCAAATCTATGGTCAAATAATCTTCAACAAACAGGAAAAAATATACAGTGGAAAAAAGACAGTCTCTTCAATAAATTGTGCTGGGACAATTGGGCAGCTATATGTAGAAGAATGAAACTCGACCATTCTCTTACACCATACACAAAGATAAACTCGAAATGGATAAAAGACCTCAATGTGAGACAGGAATCCATTAGAATCCTATAGGAGAATATAGGCAGTAACCTCTTCGATATCAGCCACAGCAGCTTCTTTCAAGATATGTCTCCAAAGGCAAAGGAAACAAAAGCAAAAATGAACTTTTGGGACTTCATCAAGATCAAAAGCTTCTGCACAGCAAAGGAAAATTCAATGAAACAAAGAGGCAACCCACAGAATGGGAGAAGATATTTGCAAATGACAGTACAGACAAAAGGTTGATATCCAGGATCTATAAAGAACTTCTCAAACTCAACACATACAAAACAGATAATCATATTAAAAAATGGGCAGGGGTGCCTGGGTGGCTCAGTGGTTTAGCGCCTCTGCTTTCAGCTTGGGTTGTGATTCCAGGGTCCTGGGATCGAGCTCCACATCGGGATCTCTGCTCCTTGGAGAGCCTGCTTCCTCCTCTCCCTCCCTCCCTGCCTCTCTTGCCTACTTGTAACCTCTGTCAAATAAATAAATAAAATCTTTAAAAAAAATGGGCAGATGATATGAACAGACACTTCTCCAATGAAGACATACAAATGGCTATCAGACATATGAAAAAATGTTCATCATCACTAGCCATTAGGGAGATTCAAATTAAAACCACATTGAGATACCACCTCACACCAGTTAGAATGGCCAAAATTAGCAAGACAAGAAACAACGTGTGTTGGACAGGATGTGGAGAAAGGGGAACCCTCTTACTCTGTTGGTGGGAATGCAAGTTGGTGCAGCCACTTTGGAGAACAGTGTGGAGATTCCTCAAGAAATTAAAAATAGAGCTTCCCTATGACCCTGAAATTGCACTACTGGGTATTTACCCCAAAGATACAGATGTGGTGAAACGAAGGGCCATCTGTACCCCAATATTTATAGCAGCAATGGCCACGGTCGCCAAACTGTGGAAAGAACCAACATGCCCTTCAACGGACGAATGGATAAGGAAGATATGGTCCATATACACTATGGAGTATTATGCCTCCATCAGAAAGGATGAATACCCAACTTTTTTAGCAACATGGACGGGACTGGAAGAGAGTATGCTGAGTGAAATAAGTCAAGCAGAGAGAGTCAATTATCATATGGTTTCACTTACTTGTGTAGTATAACAAATAACAAGGAGGACATGAGGAGATGGAGAGGAGGAGGGATTTGAGGGAAATTGGAAGGGGTGATGAACCATGAGAGACTATGGACTCTGAAAAACAACCTGAGGAGTTTTGAATGGGCAGGTGTGGGGGGTAGGGGGAGCCAGGTGGTGGGTACTAAGTAAGGTACATATTGCATGGAGCACTCGGTGTGGTGCAAAAACAATGGATACTGTTACTCTGAAAAGAAATAAAAAACAAAACAAAAATTTTTAAAAAATACTATTTTGAAGGGACACATGCACTTCAATGTTTATAGCAACATTACCCAAAATAGCCAAACAAGGAAGGAGACCAAACGGCCAGCACCTGAGGAATGGATAAAGAGTAGGTGATATAAATGTATATACCATGGAATACTACTCAGCTATTAAAAAGAATGAAATCTTGTTATTTGCAATGATGTGGGTGAAACCAGAGTGTTTTATGTTAAGTGAAATAAAGCAGTCAGAGAAAGACAAATACCATATGATTTCACTCAAAAGTGAAATTTAAGAAATAAAATAGTTGAAAATAGAGGAATGGAATAAAAAATAAAATAAGATATAGAGGGAGGCAAACCATATGTGACCCTTAAGTATAAGCAACAAACTGAGGTTTGCTGAAGGGGTGGAAGGTATCAGAATTGGGTGATGGACATTAAGGAGGGCACTTGATGTAATGAGCAGTGGGTGTTATATGCAACTTATATATCACTAAATTCTATCTCTGAAACTAATACTACACTATATGTGAGCTAACTTGAATTATAAAAAGAAATCTTGAAAGAAAAAGAAAGCCATTATTTAGACTAGAAGGAGAGATAGTTTCCCATACAAATAAAAACTAAAGGAATTCAGGACTACTAAATGAGCCCTGCAAGAAATATTAAAGTGGACTTGTAGTTCAAAGGAGAGACCAAAATGTCAAAGACAAGAAAGGATCAGAGAAATATCCAGTAACAATGACAAAATAAGTAGTCAAATGGCAATAAATGCATATCTGTCAATAATTAACATTGAATATAAATGGGTAAGTGGGCTGAATGTTCCAAAAAAAGATAGACTGCAACAGAATGGATTTTTAAAAAATGACCCATCTCTATTCTGCCTACAATAACTTTATTTTAGACCTAAAGACACTTCCAGATTAAAAATGAAGGGATGAGGGGTGCCTGGATGGCTCAGTGGGTTAAAGCCTCTGCCTTAAGCTCAGGTCATGATCCCAGGGTCCTGGGATCGAGCCCCACATCAGGCTCTCTGCTCAGCAGGGAGCCTGCTTCCTCTCCTCTCTCTCTGTATGTCTCTCTGCCTACCTGTGATCTCTGTCTGTCAAATAAATAAATAAAATATTTAATAAAAAAAATGAAGGGATGAAAAAGTGTTTATCATATAAATGGATGTTAAGTAAAAGTCAAAGTAGCAATACTTAGAGAAACTAACATTAAAAGAGAGTGTAATAAGAGACAAAGGAGGACACTATGTAATTATACAGGGGATACAAGAAGATATGACAATTATAAATATTTGTGCACCCAAATATACAAAACTATTAATAAAAAAATGGAAGAACTGATTGATAATAAGACAATAATTGCAGGGGATTTTAATGCCCCAATTATATCAGTAGACAGACCATCTAAACAGAATATCAACATAGAAAAAATGTCTTTGAATGACATACTCAACCAGATGAACTAAATAGATATCAGAACATTCCATCCTAAGAGAAAAATACACATAATTTTCAAATACACATGGGACTTTCCCCAGAAGAGATCACATATTCAGTCACAAATTATGTCTCAACAAATACAAAAATATTGAAATCATATCATGCAACTTTTCTGAGCACAGCACTGTGAAACTCCAATTCAGGCACAAGAAAAAATTTGGAAAGACCACAAATGCATGGAGGTTAGACATGTTACTAAGCAATGAATATGTCAACTAGAAAATCAAGGAAGAAATAAAAAAAGTACATGGCAACAAAAACAACAAAATGAAAACACGATGGTCCAAACATCTGGGATATAGCAAAAACAGTACTAAGAGAGAAGTATATAGAAATATAAGCCTACGTCAAGAAGAAAGAAAAATCTCAAATAAACAATCTAAACCGACACCTAAAGGAGCTAGAAAAAGAACAATAAAAGAAGCATATGGGGCACCTGGGTGACTCAGTCATTAACCATCTGCCTTTGGCTCAGGTTATGATTCCAGGGTCCTGTGATCAAGCCCTGAATTGGGCTCCCTGCTTGGTGGGAAGCCTGCTTCTCCCTCTCCCTCTCCTCCTGCTTGTGTTCCCTTTCTTTCTGTGTCTCTCTCTGTCAAATAAATAAATAGAGTCTTTTAAAAAAGCAATAAATGAAGCATAAAGTCAGCAGAAGGAAGAAAATAATAAAGATTAGAGCAGAAATAAATGATATAAGCACTAAAAAATACAACAGATCAATGAAACAGGAAATGGTTCTTTGAAAAAAAAATAATGAAATTGATAAACTTTTAGCCTGAATTATGAAAAAGAAAAAAGAAAATGCCAAATAAATAAAATCACAAATGTGAAAAGACAAATAACCAACATCACAGAAATACAAATAATTGTATTTGTATTCAATTATTATAATTGAATGTTATGAAAAACTGTATGCTAACAAATTGGGCAACCTTGAAGAAATAGATAAATTCCTAGAAAAATATAAACTACTGAAACTGAAACAGGAAGAAAAACAAAACTTCCAGACCAAGAACCAAGAAATGGAATCAGTAATCAAAAATCCCAACAAAAAAAAGTACAGAGTTAAATGGCTTCACAGGAGAATTATACCAAACACTTAAAGAAGAGTTAATACCTAGTCTTCTAAAATGGTTCCAGAAAATAGAGAAGGGAGGATAACTTTTAAAATCATTCTATGAAGTCAGCATTACCCTGATTCCAAAACCAGATAAAGACTCCATTAAAAAAGAGAATTACAGGTTTATATTCTTGAGGAACATGGATGCAAAAATTCTCAATAAAATACTACCAAACCAAGCCTGTTTTTTCTCAATACACATTTAAAAGTTTTTAAATTGTTTCATATCTAGTCAAGTTGAGATTTTTAAGAAGCTCACTTTTAATTTGTAATAGAAGTTTGCAAATTGATTTTTTCCCAAAAAGTCAACAAACGACAAGCACCCGTTAATAAAGGTCTTAAATAATAATAATAAAAATTAAACTAGCACACTGAATCCACTGAAATATTGAAAATATCACTCACCGTAATCAAGTGGGATTTATTCCTGTGTTGCAAATGTGGTTCAACATTCATGAGTTTATCCCTGTGCTACACCACATTAATAAAAGAAAGGATAAGAATCATATGACCATTTCCATAGATGCAGAGAAAACATGTGGCAAACTACAAGAAGGATTCATGATAAAAACCATCAGCAAAGTAGGTTTAGAGGGAACACACCTTAACATAACAAAAGCCATCTGTGAAAAACCCACAGCGACTATCATCCTCAATGAGGAAAACTGAGATCTTTCCTCTGTCATCAGGAGAAAGACAAGGATATCCACTATCATCACTGTTATTTAACATAGTATTGGATGTCCTAGCCACAGTAATAGGAAAAACAAATAGAAATGAAAGGCATCCCAATAGGCATGAAAGAAGGAAAACTTGCACTATTTGCAGAACACATGAGAATCTGCATAGGAATCCCAAAGACTCCACCAAAAAAACTACTAGAACTGAAACATGAGTTTGATACAGTTTCAGGATACAAAGTCAATGTACAGAAATCTGTTGCTTTTCTGTGTGCCAATAATGAAGCAATCAAAAGTCAAATCAAGAGATAAATCCCATTAAAAATTGCATCTAAAACCATATGGTGCCTAGGAATAAACCTAACCAAAGAGGGGAAAGATCTCTACTCTGAAAACTGTAAAACACTAATGAAAGAAATCAAAGATGATACAAAGAAATAGGCATTCCATGCTCATAGATTGGCAGAACAAATATTGTTAAAAATGTCGATACTATCCAAGGCAATCTACACAGTTCAGGCAAAACCTATCAAAATACCAACATGAAAAATTGTTCATCATCATTAGCCATCGGGATTCAAATCAAAACCACATTGAGATACCACCTTACACCAGTTAGAATGGTCAAAATTAACAAGACAGTAAACAACAAGTGTTGGAGAGGATGTGGAGAATAGGGAACCTTCTTACACTGTTGGTGGGAATGCAAGTTGATGCAGCCACTTTGGAAAACTGTGGAGATTCCTTAAGAAATTAAACATAAAGGGGCACCTGGGTGGCTCAGTGGGTTAAGCCTCTGCCTTTGGCTCATGTCATGATCTCAGGGTCCTGGGATGAAGCCCCACATCGGGCTTTCTGCTCATCAGGGAGCTTGCTTCCTCCCCTCTCTCTGCCTGCCTCTCTGCCTACTTGTGGTCTCTCTCTGTGTGTCAAATAAACAAATAAAATCTTTTTAAAAAAAGAAATTAAACATAAAGCTACCCTATGACCCTGCAATTGCACTAGTGGATATTTACCCCAAAGATACAGATGTAGTGAAAAGAAGGGCCATATGTACCCCAATGTTCATAGCAGCAATGGTCACAGTTGCCAAACTGTGGAAAGAACCAAGATGCCTTTCAACAGATGAATGGATAGAGAAGCTATGGTCCATATATACAATGGAATATTATGCCTCCATCAGAAAGGATGAATACCCAACTTTTGTGTCAACATGGACAGGACTGGAGATTATGCTGAGTGAAATAAGTCAAGCAGAGAGATTCAATTATCACGGTTTCACTTACTTGTGGAACATAAGGAATAACACTGAGGACACTGGGAGAAGGAGAGAAGAAAGGAATTGGAAATCAGTGGGGTAGATAAACCATGAGAGACTGTGGACTCTGAGAGAACAAACTGAGAGTTTTGGAGGGGAGGGGGTTGGGGGGCTGGGTGAGCCAGGTGTTGGGTATTAAGGAGGGTACATATTGCATGAAACACTGGGTGTGATGCATAAACAATGAATCTTCAAACACTGAAAAAATAAAATAAAGTTTAAAAATAAACATTTTTCACAGAGCTAGAACAAACCATCTTGAAAGTTGTATACAACCACAAAAGACCCCAAATTGCCAAAGCAATCTTGAAAAGAAAACAAAGCTGGAAGCCTCACAATTTTGGTCTTCAAGTTATATTACAAAGATTTAGTGATGACAGTACGGCACTGTCATAAAAATAAACAAATCGATCAGTGGAACAGAGTAGAGAACCCAGAATTGGACTCAAAAGTACACATGGTTAAATAATTTTTTGACAAAGACGGAAAGACTATCCCATGTAAAAAAGACAGTCTTTTTAACTAATGGAATCAAGAAACCTGGAATGCAAAATAGAGAATGAAACTGGGCCATTTTTCTTATATCATACAGAGAAATAATTTCAGAATGGATGAAAGACATAAATGTGAGACAGGACATCATCAAAATCCTGGAGGAGAATACATGACATCAGCCATAGCAACTTCTTCCTAGGTGTGCCCACTGAGGCAGGAAAAACTACCAAAAGTCACTGTTGGGACTTCATCAAATAAAAAGTTTGTACGCAGCAAAGGAAACAACCAATGAAACTAAAAGACAATCTACTAAATGGAAGATATTTGCAAATGACATCTGATAATGGCTTCATATCCGAAATTTATAAAGAATTTATAAAATCAACACCCCCAAAATTAATAATCCAATTAAAACTTGGGCAAAAGATGTGAATAGACATTTTTTCCAAAGAAGACATCCAGATGGCGAACAGACACATGAAAAGATGCTCAATATCACTGATCAGGGAATTGCAAATCAAATATATGATGAGATACCACCTCACACCTGTCAGAATAGCTAAAATTAACAACACAAGAAACAAGAAGTTGTGGTGAGGATGTGGAGAAAGGGGAACCCCCTTGTTTTCTTGGTAGAAAGGAAAAGTGGTACAGCTACTTTGGGAAAGTGTATGGAGAGTCTTCAAAAAGTTAAGGAGAGGTTGCCTGGGTGGCTCAGTGGGTTAAAGCCTCTGCCTTCGGCTCAGGTCATGATCCCAGGGTCCTGGGATGGAGCCCCACATTGGGCTCTCTGCTCAGCAGGGAGCCTGCTTCCTCCTCTTTCTGCCTGCCTCTCTGCCTACTTGTGATCTCTGTCTGTCAAATACATAAATAGAATGTTAAAAAAAGTTAAGGACAGAACTATCCTATAATTCAGCAATTACACTACTATTTACCCAAATAATACCAAAATAATAATTCAAAGGGATACATGTACCCTGATATTTATAGCAACATTATCCACAATAACCAGATTATGGAAACAGCCCATGTCCATTATTGATAAATGTATAAAGAAGATATATATTTTTCCAGCCATAAAAATATAATCTTCTTCATATATCCATCAGGGAATGGGCACTTGGGCTGTTTCCATAACTATAGATGGATATACCTATAATGGAATATTATTCAGCCATAAATATGAATGCAATCTTACCACTTGCAGAGACACAGAAACAGCTAGAGAGAAATTATGGTAAGTAAATTATGTCAACCAGAGAAAGACAAATACCATGTGATTACACTCATATTTGGAATTTAAGGAACAAAATTGAGCAAGGGGTAGAGAGAGAGAGAGGCAATCCAAGAAACACAGTTTCAATTCTAGAGAACATATTGATGGTTACTAGATGGGAGGGAATGGGGGATGTATTTAAATAGGTGATGGACATTAAGGACTGCATTTGTGATGAGCACCGGGTGTTATATGGACTTGTTGAATCATTATACTGTACACCTGAAACTAATATTTCATTGCATGGTAACTGGAATTTTTTTTAATTTATTTTTTTCAGTGTCCCAAAATTCATTGTTTATTCACCACACCCAGTGCTCCATGCAATACATGCCCTCCTTAATACCCACCACAAAGCACACCCAACCCTCACCCTCCTCCCCTCCAAAACCCTAAGTTTGTTTCTCAGAGTCCACAGTCTCTTATGGTTCATCTCCCCCTCCAATTCCCCAAATTCAATTTTCCTTAGTGTCTTCCATGTTATCTCTTATGTTCCACAAGTAAGTGAAACCATATGGTAATTGACTCTGCTTGACTTATTTCACTCAGCATAATCTCCTCCAGTCCCATCCATGTTGATACAAAAGTTGGGTATTCATCCTTTCTGATGGAGGGGTAATATTACATTGTATATATGGGCCATATCTTCTTTATACATTCATCTCTTGAAGGACATCTTGGGTCTTTCCACAGTTTGGCGACTGTATATTTTTCTTTTTCAACATTTCCATAGCGATTCAGTGTCTTTTCTGGTTCCATACAAATTTTAGAATTGTTTGTTCCAGCACTTTGAAAAATGCCAGTGGAATTTTGATCGGGGATGGCATTGAAAGTATAGATTGCTCTGGGCAGTATAGACATTTTAACAATGTTTATTCTTCTGATCCATGAGCATGGAATGCTCTCCCATCTTTTTGTGTCTTCTTCAATTTCTTTCATAAGTGTTCTCTAGTTCCTTGATTACAGATCCCTTACCTCTTTGATTAGGTTTATTCCCAGGTATCTTATGTTTCTTGGTGCTACAGTAAATTGAATAGATTCTCTAATTCCACTTTCTATATTTTCATTCTTAGGGTATAAAAAAGCAACTGATTTCTCTATGTTGATTTTGTGTCCTGCCACATTACTGAACTGCTATATAAGTTCTAGTATTTTGGGGGTGGTCTTTTAAGTTTTCCATATAAAGTATCATGTCATCTGTGAAGAGAGATTTGACTTCTTCTTTGCTAATTTGAATTCATTTTATTTCTTTTTTTTTCTTATTACTGTTGCTAGGACTTCTAGCACTATGTTGTTGAACAGCGGTGGCAAGAGTGGACAGGCATCCTTGTTGTGCTCCTGATCTCAAAGGGAAGGCTGTCAGCTTTTCTCCATTGAGAATGATATTTGCTGTGGGTTTTTTTTTCATAGATAGATTTTATGAAGTTGAGGAATGTTCCCTCTATCCCTATACTTTGAAGTGCTTTATAAAGGAACAGATGCTGTATCTTGTCACATGCTTTTTCTTCACCAATTGAGAGGACCATGTGGTTCTTCTCTCTTCTCTTATTGATTTGTCCTATCACATTGATTGATTTCTGAATGTTGACCCATCCTTGCAACCCAGGGATGAATCCCACCTGGTCACAGCGGATAACCTTTTTAATGTGCTGTTGGATCCTATTAGCGAGGATCTTGTGAGAATCTTGGCATCCATATTCATCAGTGGCATTGGCCTGAAAAATCTCCTTTTTGATGGCTCTTTGCCTGGCTTGTGGATTATGGTAATGCTGGCTTCATAGAGTCTGGAAGTTTTCCTTCTGTTTCTATTTTTTGAAACAGCTTCAGGAGAATAGGTATTATTTCTTCTTTGAACGTTTGGTAAAATTCTCCAGGCAATCTGTCAGGTACTGGGCTCTTGTTTTTTGGGAGGTTTGTGATCACTGCTTCAATCTCATTACTAGATACTGGTCTATTCAGTTTGTCAATTTCTTCTTGATTCAGTTTTGGAAGTTTATAGGTTTCCAGGAATGCATCCATTTCATCTAGCTTGTTTAACTTATTGTCATATAGCTGTTGATACTAATTTCTGATGATTGTTTCTATTTCCTTGGTGTTAGTCATGATCTCTCCCCTTTCACTCACAATTTTATTAATTGGGTCCTTTCTCTTTTCTTTTGGATGAGTTTGGCCAGTGGTTTATCAATATTATTGATTCTTTCAAAAAACCAGCTTCACTTTTTGATCGTTTCGTGTTTTAATTGTTGTTTTGTTGATGTGTTCTACGGAATCTCTAGTTTCTCTCTCATTGATCTCTGTCTAATCTTGATTTTTTTCCCTTCTTGTGCGTGGGGTTGGCTTAATTTGTTGTTTATTTTCCAGTTCTTTAAGGTATAAAGATAGCTGGTTTATTCTGTATGTTTCACTTTTTTTTTCAGTGAGACTTTGATGGCTATGTATTCCCCCTTAGGACCTACTTAGACATATCCCATAGGTTTTAGACCTATGTGTCTTCAATATCATTGGTTTCCATGAATTGCTTAAGTTCTTCTTTGATCTTCTGGTTGATCCAAACATTCTTGAGGATGATGGTCTTTAACTTCCAAGTGTGTGAATTCCTTCCAAACTTTTTCTTGTGGTTAAGTTCCAGTTTCAAAGCTTTGTGGTCTGAGAATATGCAGAGAATAATCTCAATCTTTTGGTATCAGTTGAGCCCTGATTTGTGACCCAGTAGGTGGTCTATCCTGGAGAAAGTTCCATGTGCACTGGAGAAGAATGTGTATTCTGTTTTTTCAGGGTGGAATGTTCTGTATATATCTATGAAGTCCATCTGGTCCAATGTGTCATTCAATGCTCTTGTTTCTTTATTGATTTTATGCTTGGATGATCTGTCTCTTACTGAGAGAGGCATGTTAAGATCCCCAACTATTAATATATTCATATCAATATGACTCTTTACCTTGATTAACAGTTGTCTTATATAGTTGGCTGCTCCCATATTGGGGGCATTAATATTTACAATTGTTAGATCTTCTTGGTGGATTGACCCTCTGAGAATGTTGTAGTGACCTTCTTTATCTCTGACTACAGTCTTTAGTTTAAAATCTAATTTATCTAATATGAGAATCACTATCCCAGCTTTCTAATCAGACCCGTTGGCATAAAAGATGCTTCTCCATACCTTCATTTTCAGTCTGGATGTATCTTTAGGTTCCAGACGGCTCTCTTGTAAACAGCATATGGACGGGTCCTGTCGTTTTATACAATCTGCAACCCTTTGTCAGTTTATGGGTGTGTTTAGGCCATTCAGGTTGAGAGTGATTATTGAAAAATAATTTTTTATTGACATCATGTTACCTGTGAAGTCCATGTTTCTATAGATTGTCTCTGTAAATTTCTGTTCTATGTCACTCTGGGGTTCTTTATTCTTTTATAGAGCCCCCTTAATATTTATTATAGTGCTGGCTTGGTGGTCACATCCTCTTTTAAACAGTGCTGGTCTTGGAAGCTCTTTATTTCTCCATTCATTTTTAATGTCAACCTTGCTGGATAAAGTATCTTTGGCTGCATATTCTTCTCACTTAGTTCCCTGAATATATCTTGCCAGCCCTTTCTGGCTTGCCTGGCTGGACAGGTCTGACATTATTCTGATGGACCTTCCTCTGTACCTAAGGAATCTTTTCTCCCTAGCTGCCCTCAGAAGCTCTTGTCTAAAATTATGATTTGTCAGTCTCACAATCAAGTGCCTCGAGGTCTTTCTAGTTTTGTTGGTCTTGGGAGGTGTTCTTTCTGCCTCTAATTCCATTCCCCAGATTGGGAAAATTTTCATCCAGAATTTGTTCACCTATATCTTCTAGTATTTTCTCTTTCTCCACCCCCTCACGGATCCCAATAATTCTGACATTGGAATGTGTCATGGCATCATTTATTTCCTTAATTCTGTTTTCATGACTTTTAAGTTGTTTCTTCTATGCCTCCTCCTGATCCTTTTTTTCTATCAGTTTGTCCTCTAGATCACTAATTCTATCTTCTGCCTCAGTTGCCCTAGCTGTTAGAGTATTTTGATTAGATTGGATCTCATTAATAGCATTTTTATCTTCTTCCCAGGTGGCTTTCACTTCTGCCTTTAGAGATTTTATATTGTCACTAATTGTTTTCTCCAACCTAGCCATTGCATGGATAATTGTTGCTCTGAATTCCCTTTCCGACATACAGTTTATATCCATATCCAGTAGTTCTTATGGAGAGGGCACAGTCTCTGATTTTTTTCCTCTGTTGGGTGTTCCTCCTCCTACTGATTTTGGTGAGAGGTGGTTGAGGGGATGTGTAGCTGAATATATCAAACGTGATCCAGGCAAGGTGCACCCTGGAATGCTTCTGAGCATTTGAACGTCACCACCAAAAGGAAAGAAAAAAGAAAAAAAAAAGAGAGAGGAAGAGAGAGAGAGAGAAGAGAAGACCCAGCCTGACAGAACCCCAAAAGTAAGATTTATAAGGTATACAAACAAAAACGGACAAATAAAAAGACCAAAAAAGTACATGACAAGATAAAAAAAAAAGAACCCAGCCAAAATGAACCCCAAGGATGAGATTTATACAATACCAGAACAAAAATAAGTACACAGAAACACTGATGGAAGAAAAAGATGGGAGGGTGTTTATAAATCCTTGATGTGGGCAAGGAAGGTTATTTTGATTCTTCCTGGGTGTATCTTGATATTTTTGTTAAAGGACTCAACTTTCCAGAGATAAAGGGAGATTAAAACTGGTTTATATACAGTGGTAGTATTGATTAGGGAAAGAGAATTACCTTGAAGTTTATATCTATATGTATATTAAAAAAATAGAAAAGAAAAAGAAAAACACAGATATATATGTATGAAAAAGGTTCAAGCTAAAAGGTTATTTTGGAATATGTTGTATCAAACCTCTAGTTGTAATGCTTAGTAGGTTAAAAAAATTAAAAAGAACAAGAATAGTGAGGACAAATTAAAAATAAAAGTTGCATCTTTTAGGTTTTAGGGCAATACTGGGAGCTTAATCTATTGTTTCCCCTTATGTTGGGGTTTCACATTTTTAGGGGGACCCTATGGTGGATGTCCTCTAATTCTTTTGGCTTGCTTTCTGGGAGAGGGGCCTGCCAAGTTGTTTTTCAGTCAGTCTTGCTTGGATTGAGTCGTCCTCTCTGGTTTTCAATGGGCTGGGCTCTGTGGAAACTGGTTTTTCAGGCTTTTGTTTTCTGGAAGTTTTTGTTCTTGGGTGGATTTTCATGGCTTTTTGCAGGTTTTTGGATGTTTAGTGGAAAATGAACTGCACCCAGACCTCCACCTCAGAGAAAAGCCTCAGTCTGCTCCCCTCTGGGTGGTCCAGAACACACAGACTCACCCCCTCTGCAAACTCCACTGAACTGTGCAACCTCCCACAGGCAGTGCATGTCCCCAGCCACAATCTCAGGCATCGCAGGAAGTGCCCGCTTGTCTCTGCACCCCTGTGCCACTAAAACTTCAAGTGATATTGGTCCACGGAACCCGCTTCTGGTGGCTTCCTTTGTCGGGACTGCTATCTAAGGTCCAGACCTCACAGTTGCGCAGGTCGCTGCCAAGGGATCCTGACCAGAGATTAAGCTGAATTCCTTCAGCCCCCCGGCTGGGATAGTCCATACCCTTGGCTAGTCCTAGAGACTGTGGGCTAGCACCCCCACCAAGCTTTCTCAGGCATGGGTGGGGAGGGGGGCAGACCTTCCTCACGCAGTGTGCTTAGAGAACAAAAGGGTGTATGTAGTTCTAGAGAGTGCAGGCTGGCGCTGTCACCAGACTCTCTCATGTGGGGGTGGGAGTGTGCCCAGTTGTGCAGTGGTGCAAGCCTTGCAACCCTGGGGGCTCAGGGACCAGGATCTGGAGGCACTTCTGTGCTCTCTCTGGCCCAGGTGTTCACCAGAGGTGTCCGTCCTGGGTCCGTGGGCTTAGGCCAGTGTCCTGTGACTGCCCAGTTCCACCAGTTGTCCCTTAAGATCTTCTGCTCTTTTTGAGTGCTTTTTTTCCTTTTTTTTATTAATTTCATTTCTTTTCAGCATAACAGAATTCATAGTTTTACAACACACCCAGTGCTCCTTGCAATGCGTGCCCTCCATAATACCCACCACCTGGCTCCCACAACCTCCGACCCCCCGCCCCTTCAAAACCCCCAGGTTGTTCTCCAGACTATAAGTTAATGCTGCTCCCCAAGCACAGGGCCCTTTTGTATTGTTAGGTACGTGATCAAAGGAGCGAGACTGATACAAAGCAAAGGTCAAGCAAAGCTTTATTTTGCTACAAGCATCAAGAATCAAACCGACCAGTCAGGGCTGTCTCTTACAGAGAGAGAAATGACCCCCAGTTTCACAGACTAACTTTTATAGAGCAAAGGCCATGTGATTGAGCCTGGCCACACACAGGTGGCCAATTAGATTGCAACACACAGAGAAAGCTGCACAGTCATGCTAGGTCACACACAGGTGGCCAATTGAATTACAATTCACCCCATAGTAGTTATTTGAACTAGCCTATAACCTTGGTCAGAATTGGTGCCCAAAAGGCGGGGCCCACATTCTTTGGTAGTTAGGGAGATAGTATGCACGCTCCACTGATTGGATGTCTCCACCTGGCCTGACTCATCCTTGCATTCTGGCTTTTGTTATCAGGGACTGGTCGACCATATTTTACTGGTTTCCAGGATTTGCTTTTAAGTAAGTTCCCCTGGGGTGGGGGCAGGGTCAGTTTAAGTTTTACTGCATAAATAACAAAATGGCTGTTCAACAGAGATGGAGCCACTCTGGCTAAATAGGCCTTTACAGTATTGGGGTATTACTTTCCAATGTGTCACTTCTGGTGGCTCCCTCCTCCTTCTGTTTATCCTCCAATATCAGTCCGAGTGTTTCCACTCAGCTTTACCTCTTCAGTGGTGTCTCCTGCCCCCACTGAGATCCAGAAGTATATAATCCTACATCTTAGGCTGATTTGATGGGTGTTCAGAGTGTTCTGGTAGACAATTAGCTCACTTTAGGGCACCAGTTGAAACGGAGTCTCTTACTTCTCCACCCGCCATCTTGCCCCTCCTCCTCCTTTTGCTCTTTTTGAGTGCTTTTAACCAGACTCCAAGTTAATGCTGGTCCCCAAGCACAGGGCACTTTTGTTTTGGGCTATTACTTTCCAGTGAATCACTTCTGGTTCCTCCCTCCCCATTCTGTTTATCCTCCCATATTAGTCCAAGCATTACCACTCTGCTTTACCTCTCCAATGATGTCTTCTGCCCCTGTAGAGATCCAGAAGTTCATAATCTTAAACATCTCAGGCTGATTTCATGGGTATTCAGAGTGTTCTGGTAGATATTTAGCTCACTTAAGGGAACCTGTTGAAACAAGGTCTCCTACTTCTCCAACATCTTGCCCTTCCCTCAGTAACTGGAATTTAAATAAAAACTTAACAAATAATGAAATACCTAGGCATAAACAACAAATAAGCTGAAAAACCTGTGTTCCAAGAACCATAAAACATTGATAGAAGAAATTGAAGATGACACCAAAATATGCAATGCTATTCCATGCTCATGAATTGGAAGAACAGATATTGTTAAAATATCCTTACTACTCAAATCAATCTACAAATTTAATGCAATCTCTATAAAAATACCAACTACATTTTTTGCAGAAGTAGAACACATAATCCTAGTAAAAGTATGGAACCACAAAACACCCAAAGTAGCCAAATCAATCTTGAAAAAGAACAAAACTGAAGGTATCACAATCCCAGATTTCATGTTATACTACAAAGCTATAGTAATTAATACAGGAAGATAGTAGTTCATAAATACACAAATAAACCAATGGAATAGAATAAAGATCCCAGAAACAAACCTACAATTATGTGGAAAATTAATCTTCAACACAGGAGGCAAGAATGTACAATGAGGAGAAGGCCGTTTTTTTAACTAATGATGCTGGGAAAACTTGACAGCTATATGCAAAGGAATGAAACTGGACTTTTTTGCACAATACACAAAAATAAACTTGAAATGATTTAAAGATATAGATATAAGATATGAAACCATAAAACTCCTAGAAAAAAAATGGACAGTACTTTTTTACATCAACTATAGAAACATTTTTTAGATATATTTCCTGAAGCAAGGAAATAAGAGCAAAAATAAATTGTTAGGACTACACCAAAATAAAAACCTTTTGTACATTGAAGGAAACCATCAACTAAACAACAAGGTAATATAGTGAATGAGAAAAGATATTTGCAAATGATATATCTAATCAGGAGTTATTATCCAAAATACATAAAGAAGTTTTACAACTCAACATAAAAAAAAAATAAAACAAATAATCTGATTTTAAAGTGGGCAGATGACCTGAATGTACATTTCTCCAAGGAAGACCATTCAGATGGCCACCAGACACATGAAAACATTCAACATCAGTAATCATCAGGGAACTTCAAATCAAAACTAAAATATCACCTTGCATCTGTCAGAATAGCTAAAATTAAAAAATGAAAAATAACAATTATTGGCAAAGAATGAAGCAAAGGAACCCTCATGCACTGTTGGTAGGAAAGCAAACTGGTGTTGCCACTGTGGAAAACAGTATTGAAATCCTCAAAAAAATTTTAAAAAAATTAAATTACCATATGATATAGTAATTCCACTACTCAGCTTTTCCAATAAAATGAAAACATTAATTCAAAAAGACAAATACATCTGTATGTTTATTGCATCATTATTTACAATAGTCAAGATATGGAAGCAATGCAAGTGTCTTTGTAGAGATGAATGGATCAAGTAGATTTAGTGTGCATGTATGTATATGTAGAATATAGATATATAGAGAATAGAATACTACTCAGCCATAAAAATGAATGAGATCTTGCCATTTAGAACAACATGCATGGACCTAGATGGGATAATATTAATTAATAATTAAAATATAAAATAATTAAAATAAAAATTAATAATTAAAATAAATCAGTCAGAGAAAGAAATGTTATATGATTTTACTCATAGGTGAAACTAAAGAAACAAAATAAATAAACAAGAGTCCAACAAAATGATGAACTCTTAAATACAGAGAACAGAATTGTGGATGCCAGTGAAGCAGTGGGTGGACAGATGGATGAAATAGATAAAGAAGATTAAGAGTACATTTATCATGATGAGTGGTGAGTAATGTATAGAATTTTTGAATCATATTGTACACCTGAAATTTATAAGACATTGTATGATAATTATATTCTGACAAAAATAATAAAAAATTAAAAGGTGAAAAACAATAACAAAAAGTAAAGTTAGGTTGTTTGAGATATTTCTATTTTTTTAAAGGTGTTCATTTACTACAATAAACTTCTCTTTCAAAACTCTTTTCTGCAGGGGTGCCTGGGTGGCTCAGTCAGTTAAGGATACCACTCTTGGTTTTGGCTCATGATCTCAGGGTCATGGGATCCAGCCCCAAGTTGGACTCTGCTCAGCTGAGTGTGCTTGTCCCTCTCCCTTCCCCTCTGCTCTTCTCCTTCTGCTTTTCCTCTTTGCGGCTCCCTCACCTGAAATAAATAAATAAATAAATAAATAAATAAATAAATAAATAAATAAAATCTTTTTTAAAATGCTGTTTTTGCAGCACCCCATATGTTTTTGTATGTTGTTTCTTTTTTCATTTGTTTATATTATATATACATATATGTATATATAATATATACTTTTATATAATATATAATATATAATTTCACCTTCCTTTTCACTTATAGCTTGACCCATTCATTGGTTGTTCTGTAGTGTGTTTTTTAATTCCCACATATCTGTAAATATTTCAGTTTTTGTGTTGTTGATTTTTAGCTTTCATCATCGTTTGTGAGATAGTTGGTATGATTTAAATCTTAAATTTGCTAAAACTTGTTTTGTGTTTTATCATATATCTGGAGAATTTTTCATGTGCATTTGTGAAGAATGTGTGTGTGTGTGTTTTTTAAGATTTTATTGATTTATTTGACAGACAGAGACCACAAGTAGGCAAGAGAGGCAGGCAGGGAGAGAGGAGGAAGCAGGCTTTCTGCTCCGCTCAATGTGGGGCTCAATCCCAGGACCCTGGGATCATGACCTGAGGTGAAAGCAGAGGCTTTAATGCACTGAGCCACCAAGGCACCCCAGAATGTGTGTTCTTTTGTTGTTTGGGATGTTCTATAAATTTCTGTTACATTCGTTTTTTCCAATGTGTGATTCAAGTTCAATGTTTCCTTGTTCTTCTTTTGAATGATCTATTATTGTTTAAGGTGGGGAATTGTAGTTCCTTAATATAATTATATCATTGTATATTTCTCTTTTCAGATCTATTAGTATTTGTTTAATATACTTAAGTGCTCCTACATGGAGTATATATATGGGGTAATATAGATATAGATAGATAGACACAGATATGTAGATAGTTAGATCTTTTTGATGCATTAACACTTATATTGCTATATATTGTCCTCTGTCTCTTTGTTACACTTATTTACCTTAAAGTCTATTTTAGCTGATATAAATATTACAATCCCACCTTTCTTTCAGTTTCCACTTTCATGGGTTATCTTTTCTCATGATTTTACTTAACACACCATCCTATTACAAAGTCAGAATTTTCCAAATATGACCCTATATTTACCTTTACCAAGGTACTTATGCTTTCATAGGTTTTCATGTTACTATTTAGTGTCTTTTAATTTTAACTTGATGAACTCCTTTTAGCACTTCTTGAAAGACAGGTCATGAAGTGATGAACTAGCCTAACTTTTGTTTATATAGGAAAGTCTTTATTTCTCTTTCATAATTGAGGGATAACTTTGTCACATAAAGTATTGCTTGCCAACAATTTCATCGTTTAAATAGGTCATTTCATTCTTACCTAGCCTGTGTGGTATCTGCTTAGAAATCCACTAATAGCCTAATGGTAGTTCTTTGTAGGTAGCAATCTTCCCTGCCATCCTGTTGAGTGCTTTTAGGATTCTATTTTATAATTGATATTTGAGCTTCATTATAATAACTTCCATGTATCTGTGGTCTTTCCTCATTTTTTTTTCCTGTTGTTGACTCCAAGTTTCATAGCATTGTGGTCTGAGAAGGGTTTCATTATAATATGCCTTAGAGAAGTTTTTTTTTTGTAATTGAGGTAATAGAGTGATCCATTAACTTCATAAACTTGGATGACCAACTTTCCCCAGGTTTGGGAAGTCCTCAAGTATTATTTCCTTAAATAAGCTCTCTGCAAATTTGTCCCTCTCTTCTCCTTCAGGAGTCCCTGCTATTCTAATATTTGTTATTTTGTTAGATTCCTTATAGGTCAAGTAGGTTTTTGTTGCTATTTTCATTCTTTGATGTTGGTTCACCTCTAAGTGGTTATTTAAAAATTCTTATACTCTCATTCATCTTTTCTTCCATTTGCTCTGTTCTACCTCAAATGCTCTCTGATACATTTATCATTTTTTTTCACTGAGTTCCTAAATTCCATAATTTCTGCTTTATTCATTATAATTTATATCTCTGTGGTCAAAATCTAATTTTCACCTTCTTAAAATGAATTTTCTCAATTTTTCATGTTCCTTGTAGTTTTATGTTGCTGCTTTCACATTTTAAGCAGCATATATGTCCTTTAATCTTTGCTAGTGGCCTTCAGATGAAGTGGTTTGTTTGCTGGTATTGTTATTATTTGAGATTCACTTTTCCATTTTGTGTATATTTGTTCCACTCTTCTTTCTCCTTGAGGCAGAGTACTTAAGCTTTTTGTCTTGAGATCTTATAACTCATGAAGATGAGTACTAGAAACCTCTCTTAATTTTCAGAGGGTGGCACTATACCTCAAGTTTTGGTTTCTCTTTGCTCACAGACCTGGCTTGTTTTCTGAATGCTTTCCCTGTCTACCAGAATTTGTCTTGGTGCCATGTTTGAGAGTGAACAGAATTTATCCACAGATTAAGTAGATATTAACTAGATATTAGCGACAGATTAAGTAGATAAATTAACTTTATCATTTGGGTAATTGGGATTGCTTCAAACCCAGTATGTATATACCCATGTACTCCCAGAGGCTTATGGGAGGCTCTTGTGCCCCTTGTTCTTTTAATGCTTTTTTATATTCTTGACTCTTTCTGATATCCTCCCAGTGATATACTTCCTATTGCAGAAAAAGGGGCTTCTCCAGCTGCTTCCTGCAACACTGGGCTAGCTGGTCTTTCATTCACTTTTCCTCTGTGGTTGCTGCCACCTGATAGTTCAGCCCTGTACAATGTTGTGTTTGGTGTGGGTTGGTGGTGTTGAATTTCTTAATATTTCTGCTGTGTTCAAACTTTTTATTTAATTTATTTTTATTTCTTTTCAGCGTAACAGTATTCCTCGTTTTTGCACCACACCCAGTGCTGCATTCAATACGTGCCCTCTCTAAAACCCACCACTAGGCTCCCCTACCCTCCCACCCCCGCCCCTTCAAAACCCCTCAGGTTGTTGTTCAGAGTCCATAGTCTCTCATGGTTCACCTCCCTTTCCAATTTCCCGCAACTCCCTTCTCCTCTCCATCTCCCCATGTCCTCCATGTTATTTGTTATGCTCCACAAATAAGCGAAACCATATGACAATTGACTCTCTCTGCTTGACTTATTTCACTCAGCATAATCTCTTCCAGTCCCGTCCATGTAGCTGCAAAAGTTGGGTATTCATCCTTTCTGATGGAGGCATAATACTCCATAGTGTATATGGTCCACATCTTCCTTATCCATTCGTCCGTGGAAGGGCATCTTGGTTCTTTCCACAGTTTGGCGACCGTGGCCATTGCTGCTATAAACATTGGGGTACAGATGGCCCTTCGTTTCACCACATCGGTATCTTTGGGGTAAATACCCAGTAGTGCAATTTCAGGGTCATAGGGAAGCTCTATTTTTAATTTCTTGAGGAATCTCCACACTCTTCTCCAAACTGGCTGCACCAATTTGCATTCCGACCAACAGTGTAAGAGGGATCACCTTTCTCCACATCCTGTCCAACACACGTTGTTTCTTCTCTTGCTAATTTTGGCCATTCTAACTGGTGTAAGGTGGTATCTCAATGTGGTTTTAATTTTAATTTCCCTGATAGCTAGTGATGATGAACATTTTTTCATGTGTCTGATAGCCATTTGTATGTCTTCATTGGAGAAGTGTCTTTTCATATCTTCTGCCCATTTTTTTGACATGATTATCTGTTTTGTATGTGTTGAGTTTGAGAAGTTCTTTATAGATCCTGGATATCAACCTTCTGTCTCTACTGTCATTTGCAAATATATTCTCACATTCCGTGGGTTGCCTCTTTGTTTTGCTGACTGTTTCGTTTGCTGTGCAGAAGCTTTGATCTTGATGAAATCCCAAAAGTTCTTTTTCGCTTTTGTTTCCTTTGCCTTTGGAGACATATCTTGAAAGAAGTTGCTGTGGCTGATATCGAAGAGGTTACTGCCTATGTTCTCCTCTAGGATTCTGATGGATTCCTGTCTCTCGTTGAGGTCCTTTATCCATTTCGAGTTTATCTTTGTGTATGGTGTAAGAGAATGGTCGAGTTTCATTCTTCTACATATAGCTGTCCAATTTTCCCTGCATCATTTATTGAAGAGACTGTCTTTTTTCCAAACTCTCTCTCTTCACAGATGACATGATTCTTTATAGGGAAAACCCAAAAGACTCCACCCCCAAACAACTAGAACTCATACAGCAATTCAGTAACGTGGCAGGATACAAAGTCAATGTACAGAAATCAGTGGCTTTCTTATACACTAACAATGAAAATACAGAAAGGGAAATTAGAGAATCGATACCATTTACTATAGCACCAAGAAACATAAGATACCTGGGAGTAAACCTAACCAAAGAGGTAAAGCATCTGTACTCGAGGAACTACAGAGCACTCATGAAAGAAATTGAAGAAGACACAAAAAGATGGAAGATCATTCCATGCTCTTGGATCAGAAGAATAAACGTTGTTAAAATGTCTATCCTGCCTAGAGAAATCTATATTTTTAATGCCATTCCGATCAAAATTCCACCAGTATTTTTCAAAGAGCTGGAGCAAATAATCCTAAAATTTGTATGGAATCATAAGAGACCCCGAATTGCTAAGGAAATGTTAAAAAACAAAAATAAAACTGGCAGTATCACATTACCTGATTTCAAGCTTTACTACAAAGCTGTGATCACCAAGACAGCATGGTACTGGCATAAAAACAGACACATAGACCAGTGGAATAGAGTAGAGAGCCCAGATATGGACCCTCAACTCTATAGTCAAATAATCTTCGACAAAGCAGGAAAAAATATACAATGGAAAAAGGACAGTCTTTTCAATAAATGTTCAAACATTTTTATTTTGCTTTTGCTTCAATGACATACTGTAAATTCACCTCAGGTTATTTGAACTGCTGCAATTCTTCCTCTCATCCCTGAATTTCTCACAAGTCAGTACTCACTGAGGTGTTTGTCCACTCAGTGAAGGATTGGAGAGGTTTCCCTGCTCTATTTTTCCACAGTACATACAGAGGTCTTATGATACACAGTTGGGTGAGACTACTCCCAGGTACCTCTCTCTATGATGCTGAATCTCACAGCTCCCAGGAAGATGTTTCTGTCTGTGGATAGGTGCCCAATTATTTGTTGGAAAAGGGGATAAAACGAAGAATGTCTTACACTGCCAAGATGCTGATGCTGTTATAGGATTGCAGAGTTCTTTCCTCACAGAGGCAAAGAATGAATCTTGCAGAAGCAAAAGGGTGAAGTGAAGTGAAATTTCATTAAGTGAATGTAAGAGCAGAAAGGAAAGAAAAAGAGTGAGAGGAGTCTTGAATAGGTTGCCCTTGAAGGTTTTTGGGGGCAGTGTTTTATTGAGAATTGACTGGGAACCTTGTGGCCTTGAGATTCTTGTGCTGTCTTGGTGTGAGCATGGACTATTGATAACACCCTTAATGACTTATATTTGGTCATTTTCTGTGATGCATTGTAGTTTTCAAAGAAAAATACTCCTGACCATCTGAGGCCAGGTGGTCTGTTTCCTTATCTCTTGTTCACTCTGGCTTAGTGCTTCTGCCTGCCAGGAGTAGTCTTAGAGCCCAGGCAGGTGCCCCCTATATGTCCCTGCCCTTACCTTAACTCTTTCCCTATTCAATGCCACTCTTATTTGTCCATGCATTTATATTTTCAGAGATCTTTATATTTTTGTTTGCTGTTAAGTTTGTCTTTCATTTTGACTTGAAAGAATTTCATTCACATTTTTTCCTATGCCAAATAGGTCCAGTGATAATGAATTTCGTCAACCTTTGTTGGCTTAGGGAGTGTTAATTTCTTCCTTATATTGTTATTAATTTCTTTTCAGAGTAACAGAATTCACTGTTTATGCACCACACCCAGTGCTCCATGCTATATATGTCCTCCATAATACCCACCACCTGACTCCCCCAACTTCCCGCCCCCCGCCCCTTCAAAACCGTCAAGTTGTTTTTCAGAGTCTATAGTCTCGCAGGGTTCACCTTCCCCTCCAATTTCCCTCAACTCCCTTCTCCTCTCCATCTCCCCATGTCCTCCGTGTTATTTGTTATGCTCTGCAAATAAGTGAAACTATATGATAATTGACTCTCTCTGCTTGACTTATTTCACTCAGCATAATCTCTTCCAGTCCCGTCCATGTTGCTACAAAAGTTGGGATTCATCCTTTCTGATGGAGGCATAATACCCGTAATGTATATGGACCACATCTTCCTCATCCATTCGTCCATAGAAGGGCATCTTGTTTCTGTCCACTGTTTGGCAACCGTGGCCATTGCTGCTATAAACATATAGCATTGGGGTACAGATGGCCCTTCTTTTTACTACATTTGTATCTTTGGGGTAAATACCCAGTAGTGCAATTGCAGGGTCATAGGGAAGCTCTATTTTTAATTTATTAAGGAATTTCCACACTGTTCTCCAAACTGGCTGCACCAACTTGCATTCCCACCAACAGTGTAAGAGGGATCCCCTTTCTCCACATCCTCTCCAACACACGTAGTTTCCTGTCTTGCTAATTTTGGCAATTCTAACTGGTGTGAGGTGGTATCTCAATGTGGTTTTAATTTGTATATCCCTGATGGCTAGTGATGATGAACATTTTTTCATGTGTCTGATACCCATTTCTATGTCTTCATTGGAGAAGTGTCTGTTCATGTTTTCTGCCCATTTTTTGACATGATTATCTGTTTTGTGTGTGTTGAGTTTGAGAAGTTCTTTATAGATCCTGGATATCAACCTTTTGTCTGTACTGTCATTTGCAAATATCTTCTCCCATTCCATGGGTTGCCTCTTTGTTTTGTTGACTGTTTCCTATGTTATGCAGAAGCTTTGGATCTTGATGAAGTCCCAAAAGTTCATTTTCACTTTTGTTTCCTTTGCCTTTGGAGACATATATTGAAAATTGGACTGCTATATGTAGAAGAATGAAACCTGAACATTCTCTTACACCGTACACAAAGATAAACTTGAAATGGATAAAAGACCTCAACATGAGACAGGAATCCATCAGAATCCTAGAGGAGAACATAGGCAGAAATCTTTTCAATATCGGCCACAGCAACTTCTTTCAAGTTTTGTTTTACTTTTTCAATATTTACTTAGCAATTTGGGGTCTCTTCTGATTCCATACAAATTTTAGGATTATTTGCTCCAGCTCTTTGAAAAATACTTGTGGAATTTTAATCAGAATGTCATTAAAAGTATAGATTGCTCTAGGTAGTATAGGCATTTTAACAATGTTTATTCTACTGATCCAAGAGCATGGAATGCTCTTCCATCTTTTTACGTCTTCTTCAGTTTCATTCATGAGTGTTCCGTAGTTCCTTGTGTACAGACCCTTTACCTCTTTGGTTAGGTTTATTCACAGATATCTTATGGTACTTGGTGCTATAGTAAATGGAATTGATTCTCTAATTTCCCTTTCTGTATTTTTATTGTTAGTGTATAAGAAAGCCACTGATTTCTGTACATTGACTTTGTATCCTGCCACATTACCGAATTGCTGTATGAGTTCTAGTAGTTTGGGGGTGGAGTCTTTTGGGTTTTCCATATAAAGTATCATGTCATCTATAAAGAGGGAGAGTTTGACTTATTCATTACCAATTTGGATACCTTTTATTTCTCTTTGTTGTCTGATTGCTGTTGCTAGAACTTCTAATACTATGTTGAACAAGAGTGGTGAGAGTGGGCAACCTTGTCGTTTTCCTGAACTCAACGGGAAGGCTGTGAGCTTTATCCCATTGAGGATGATATTTGCTGTGGGTCCTTCAAAGATAGATTATGTGATGCTCAAGAATTTTCCCTCTATCCCTATACTTTGAAGCGTTTTAATCAGAACAGATGCTGGATTTTGTCAAATACTTTTTCTGCATCAATTGAGAGGACCATGTGGTTCTTCTTTCTTCTCTTATTGATTTGTTCTATTACATTGATTGATTTGTGAATGTTGAACCGTCCTTGTAACACAGGAATTAATCCCAGCTGGTCATGTTGGATAATCTTTTTAATGTGCTCTTGGATCCTGTTTGCTAGGATCATGTTGAGAAACTGAGCATCCATATTCTTCAGTGGTATTGGTCTGAAATTCTCCTTTGTGCTGGGGTCTTTGCCTGGTTTGGGGTTCAGAGTAATGCTGACTTCATAAAAAGAGTCTGGAAGTTTTCCTTCTGCTTCAATTTCCTGAAACAGCTTCAGGAGAATAGGTGTCATTTCTTCTTTGAAAGTTTGGCAGAATTCCCCAGGGAATCTGTCAGGTCCTGGGCTGTTGTTTTTTGGGAGGTTTTTGACCACTGCTTCAATCTCGTTACTAGATATCGGTCTATTCATGTTGTCCATTTCTTCCTGGTTCAATTTTGGGAGTTTATAGTTTTCCAGGAATGCATCCCTTTCATCTAGATTGCTTAACTTATTGGCATATAACTGTTGATAATAACTTCTGATGATTGTTTCTACTTCCTTGGTGTTAGTTGTGATCTCTACCTTTTCACTCATAATTTTATTAATTTGAGCTTTCTCTCTTCTCTTTGGATTAGTGTGGCCAATGGTTCATCGATCCTATTGACTCTTTCAAAAAAACAGCTTCTAGTTTCATTGATACGTTCTACTGTATCTCTAGTTCTCTGCTCTAATCTTGTTTTTTTCCCTTCTTGTGTTTGGAGTTGGTTTAATTTTTTGTTGATTCTCCAGTTCTTTACGGTATAGAGACAGCTGGTGTATTCAGCATTTTTCAATTTTTTTTGAGGGAGGCATGGCTGGCTATGTATTTCCCCCTTAGGACCGCCTTTGCTGTATCCCATAGGTTTTGGACCGAAGTGTCTACATTCTCACTGGTTTCCATGAATTGTTTAATTTCTTCTTTGATCTCCTGGGTGATCCAAGCATTCTTAAGCAAGGTGGTCTTTAGCTTCCAGGTGTTTGAGTTCCTTCCAAACTTTTTCTTTTGATTGAGCTCCAGTTTCAAAGCAAAGCATTGTGATCTGAGAATATGCAGGGAATAATCTCAGTCTTTTGGTATCGGTTGAATCCTGATTTGTGACCCAGTATGTGGTCTATTCTGGAAACGGTTCCATGTGCACTTGAGAAGAATGAGTATTCTGTTGTTTTAGGGTGGAATGTTCTGTACATATCTATGAGGCCCATCTGGTCCAATGTGTCATTCAATGCTCTTGTTTCTTTATTCATTTTCTGCTTGGATGATCTATTACTGAGAGAGGCGTGTTAAGATCTCCTACTCTTAATGTAATCATATAAATATGGCTCTTTTTCTTGATTAACAGTTTTCTTATGTAATTGGCTGCTCCCATATTGGGGGCATAGATATTTACAATTCTTAGATCATCTTGGTGGATAGTCACTTTAAGAATGATGTAGTGTCCTTCTCTTTCTCTGACTACAGTCTTTAGTTTAAAATCTAATTCATGTGATATGAGAATGGCTACCCTGGCCTTCTTTTGAGGCCCATTGGCATGAAAGATGCTTCTCCATTCCTCACTTTCAGTTTGGATGTATCCTTAGGTTCTAAATGGGTCTCTTGTAGACAGCATGTGGATGGGTCCTGTCGTTTTATCCAATCTGCAACCCTGTGTCATTTTATGGGTACATTTAGGCCATTCACATTGAGAGTGATTATTGATAGATACGTTTTTATTGACATCATGTTACCTTTGAAGTCTTTCTTTCTGTAGATTGTCTCTATATTTCTGTTCAATGATATTCTTAGGATTTTTCCTCTTTTATATTATCCCCCTTAATATTTCCTGCAGTGTCGGCTTGGTGGTCGCATACTCTTTTAAGCCTTGGTGGTCTTGGAAACTCTTTATCTCTCCATCCATTTTGAATGTCAGTCTTACTGGATAAAATATTCTTGGCTGCATGTTCTTCTCATTTAGTGCCCCATATATCTTGCCAGTCCTTTCTGGCTTGCCAGGTTTCTGTGGACAGGTCTGATGTTATTCTGATGAGCTTTCCTCTATATGTAAGGAATTTCTTTGTCCTAGCTGCCTTCAGGTGGGCCTGCCTACAATTATAATTCTTCATTCTTGCTATTAGGTGTCTCAAGGACTTTTGTACGTAAGAAGCTTCTTTGTCCTAGCGGCTTTCAAGAGATCGTGTCTACAATTATGATTTCTCAATTTTACTATCAGGTTGCTGGATGTTTTTTTAGATTCTATAATCGGGAGTGGGGGGGCCGTTCTGCCTCCAGTACATGAACGCTGGTTCCATTCGTGATATTGGGAAAATTTTCCTGGAGAATTTGTTCCACTACATCTTCTAGACTTCTTTCTTTCTCCTCTCCCTCAGGGATTCCAATAATTCTGACATTGGAATGTTTCATGGCGTCATTTATTTCCTTAATTCTGTCTTCTTGACTTCTAAGCTGTTTGTTCCAGGCTTCCTCCTGATCCTTTCTATCTGTTTGTCCTCCAGATCACTAATTCTATCTTCTGTCTCCGTTACCCTAGCTTTTAGAGAATCTAGATTAGATTGGAACTCATTGAGAAAATTGTGAACATCATTCCTGGTGGCTTTCAGTTCTGCCCTAACATTGTGAACATCATCCCTGGTGGCTTTCAGTTCTGCCCTAATCAATTCCATTTTGTCATCCATGGCTTTCTTCAGTCTAGTTATTGCCTGGATAATTGTTAGCCTGAATTCCATTTCCAACGTGTCGTCTATGTCGATAGTCATTAGCTCTGTTGCAGAAGGCTCAGCCTCTGAATTTTTCTTCTGTTGGGCATTCCTCCTCCTAGTCATTTTGGTGAGATAAGGCTGAAAGGAAGTAGCTGAATGTGTCAACTGTGGTGCAGGCAAGGTGCACCCTGGAATGCTCTGAGCTATCAAGAGTCCCCACCCAAACAAAAGAAAAAAGAAAGAGAGAAAAAAGAAAAAAGAAAAAGAGAGTGAGAGAGAGACAGGGCAAAAAATAAAGTTAAAATAAAAGAGATGGCTCAGCCCAAATGGGCCCCAAGGTAAGATTTATGAAGTATACAAACAAAAACAGACAAACAAAAAGACTGATAAAAGTAGATGACAAGAGAAAAAAATATATATATAAAGGCAAAACAAACAAACAAAAAAACCTCATCAAAACGAACCCCAAGTGTAAGATTTATATACTACCAGGACAAATACACAGAAACACTAAGATAGATGGGGATTAAAACTGGTTTACCTATAGGGGTAGCATTGATTGGGGAAAGGGGATTACCTTGAAGTTTAACTCTAGATGAATATTAAAAATAAAAATAAGAAAAGAATAAACTAAACTAAACTAAAATTAAAAATTAAAAAATAGAAAAGCAAAAGAAAAAACACAGGTATATGTATCAAAAAGTTTAGATTAAAAGGTTATTAGGGAATTTGATGTACCGGACATCTCACTGTGATGGTAAATAGGTTAAAAATTATCTATAAAAAAATGAACCAGAATAGTGGGAACGAATTAAAAATAAAGGTTGTATCTATGAAGTGGTGGTGGTTGTTCTCTTGTCTTTTTTCTTTTTTCTTTTTGGTTGGCTTTCTGGGGGAGGAACCTGCCAAGTGGATTTTCAGTCAATGATTTTCCCTGATTTAAGTCCTCCCTCCCTCATCAAGGGGATAAGCTCTGAGGAAACCGGTTTTTCAGGCTTTTGTTCTCCGAAGGTTTTTTATTTGTTTGTTTCTTTTTTGTTCGTTTGTTCTCTCTCACCTTGTCAGCTTTGGATGGTTTTTGGAGGTTTAGAGGAAAGCAAACTGCACCCAGACCCCTCTCAGAGAGAAGCCTCAGTCTGTTCCCCTCTGGGTGCTCCAGAGCACATACATTTCCCCTTGGCTGCTGGCAGAGCACGTTCCCAGTCATGGTCGCTGGGGATGCAGGAACTCCTGCTTGTACCCAAAACCACAACAGTGGCAGCTGTCTGGGCAGCTCCAGACTGCCAGAGAGTTCCCAAGAAGCGATCGCACACTGAGATTTTCCCACTGGCCTGGGCTGGAAGTGCTCAGACTCTCCAGGACTGAAGCGCTGGGCTGGCGCCTGCACGCACCTCTCTCAGGGAAGGGTGGGGGGCGCGACTCAGGCTTCTGGTCACAAGGCCTGCACAGGAGGCTCCCAGTCCCTCACGGGAGCCGCCCCCCCAGCCCTCCCAGTCACTCTTAGTCACGCTCACGGCTCAGGGACCAATACCTGAGTCACACTCTCTCTGTCTCAGCGCCAGGGTTGGCTCTCCTGGGTCCAGGGACATAAGCCCCTGTCCCCAACCGCCTCTATTCCCACAATTTCCCCCCATGATCCTTTGCTCTTTTTGAGTATTTTCACCCAGACTCCAAGTTAATGCTGGTCCCCAGTCACAGGGTACTCTCATATTGAGGTACTACTTTCCAATGGGTCACTTCTGGTGGCTCCCTCCCCCTTTTGTTTATCTTCCAATATCAGTCCGATGTTCCCACTCCACTTTACCTGCCCGCTGGTGTCTTCTGCCCCCGTAGAGATACAGAAGTGTATAATTCTAATCTCAGGCTGATTTCATGGGTGATCAGAGTTCCTGGGTAGAAAATCAGCTCATTTTAGGGTACAGGTTGAAATGGCGCCTCCTCCTAGTTCCCTGCCATCTTTTATTCGTTCTCCCTTATTTTTAAAGAATATTTTTCCCAGATATAGAATTCTCAGTTGATTTTTTAAATTCAGTTTAAATTATTATTTTACGGCCTTTTGTCATGCAAAATTTCTCCTGATATATCTGCTGGTAATTGTATTGAGTATTATTTTTATGTGATTAGTCATTTTTCTTACTTTTCCTTCGACATTCTCTGTCTTTGGCTCTATACAGATCAATTATAACTTTTCTCAATTTGGGTTTATTTGGATTTATCCTAACTTGATTTATTAAGCTTTTTTATTTAGATCTACATCATTCCTCAGATTAATAAGCTTTTGGCCATTATTTCTTCAAATCTGTTCTCTTTCCCTTTCTTGTTCTCAAAATGCATATATCATTCCTCTGGATGTCATCCTATAGGTCTCTTAGGTTCTGTTCACTTTTCACCATTGTGGTTTTTTTTTTGCTTTTCACTTCTTTTTTTTTCTATTTCTTACTTTTGAGACAGTAATTTCAACTATCTGTTTTCAACTTCACTGATACATTCTTATTCCTCTTCATGTTTGTTTTTGAATACTTCTGGTGGATTTTTCAAGTTAGTTATTGTGCCTCTTAGCTCTGGAATTTCTACTTTTTTTTTCAAATCATTTCTATGTCTTCGCTAATATTATCATTTTATTTATTTCATTTTTTCTAATTTCATTTTATTTTTTGTCTGTTTTCCTATAACTCTTTGGGCACATTTAAAAACATTGTTTTAATGTCCTTGCCCAGTAATTCTGAAGTTTCTGTTTCCTTAGGTCATGTTCTGGATGTTTATTGTGCTTCTTTGAATAATCCGTGTTTTACTATTTCTTTGTATGCCTGATTATTTGTTGAAAATCATAAACTAGGAAAAGAACCAGCTCTCCTAGTCTTTGCAGACTGGCTTTGCAGAAAAATTTCACTAACCAGCTTGACATGCAAACTTTCTCAGGTCTTTACTAGGCATACATTTTTTTCTGGTTTTGAGTGTGTGGTTTTCCCCCAATCCACCCATATACATACATAACTAAATATATTTAGTTATGTATGTATATATTTTTATATATAATTTAATTATTTATATATATATTTATTTATTTATATTTATATATTTTTATATAATATATTTAATTATTTATATATTTAATATATATAATATATTTATATAATATATTTAATTATTGTTTATTATATATATTTAATATTTTTAATTTATTTAATTATATATTTAATTATTGTTTTATATATATATATTTAATTATTGTTAATTATATATATATATTAGAGGGAGTAGGGGCAGAGGAAGATGGAGAAAGAATCTCAAGCAGACTTCCTTCTGAGTGGAAAGACCAACACAGGGCTTGATCTCAGGACCCTGAGATCATGAACAGAACTGAAATCAAGAGTCAGACTTAAAACCAGCTGAGCCACCAAGTCTCCCCACAGCTGCTTTTAAGTATCCTAATTTCCCTAAGTGTCTTTCATCTGCTTCCTTTTGGAGCCTTAGATATTCTATTGCATTTTTCAGCATATAATATCTTGGCCTCAGGCCTCTGCTTGTCTGTATTTTCTTGTGGCATTTACATGCTGCAACACTTACTGCTGCTTTCAGTGTTTCCTGCCCACACCCCAAGTCTGAGATCTGAGCCATACTGAGCCATTCCCTTCTGACTCCTTTGTCAGTGGAGACATAATCCTGTCCCAAAGGAGGTCCTGAACAGACCAAAATGTTATAAATGTTTTCCACTCTTTTCTTTCCATACAGGAGAAATTAGGAATTAGGTAACTTCCTCCCAACAATATCACAACAATGAAAATGGGTCAAAACTGAGCAAAAATGCCAACAAATTTTCTAATATTTTGAGTGTGGCTTCTTATTGATTCAGAATTGCTTTCTTTGCAGCAGATAATAGACTGATTTGTAGAACTTTCACAAAGTTATTTTAGTCAGTCTTTTATTATTTACTTGATGTTTCCTTGGAGGAATGAGGACCTACAGCTTCCCAGTTCATCATTTTGCTGACATCATTTTGTTTAAATAAAATTTTGTAAATGTCACAGTATAAAGAACCATTGATTTGCATGTTTTTTTTTTTTTTTAATTTCACATACTGTGCAAGACAGGGACTGCCTCTGTGAAATTTTATTTTTGGCATCTCTTTCAAACTCCAAACGTGTTTTCTCCACCACATGCTGGATATAATCATTTGGTTGTCTCATTATCATTTTGTTTGACTAATCTAAAGATTAACTCAATATTTTTCTATAAAAGTAACTACTACCTCTAAATCCTTACCTTATTTGATGATATATCCAATCTCTGTGGGTTTTTTTCCTCTATGTATTAAGAAACTCAGTTTTTTCTCCTGATATTGGAAATAGTGGTCTTATGAAGAAAAGCTCCAATGGTGCCCTGTAGCACAATATCCCCTGTTCACCAGAACTGGGCACTTCAGAATTGTCTCTTCTGTGGGCTGCATGTGCCCTACTGTTCTCACAAAGTCTTATTTTCTTTTAGTCTAGTCAGCTTCAGTGCCTTACCTTGTCTCTTGTGAGCAGGGTTTTGTCCCTATATTTTTAAGGGGGCAGTCTTGGGATATCATAGGCTAAAAGTTGGACAGTGTCAACCATCAGGCCACATTCCAGCCCTCAGCATTTACCAGGGTCACACCAAACTGCAGGGCACTCTCCCTGAATTGTCCCTTGAAAGGTTTTCATTCATGGGTAGTATATGAAGACAAACCAGATTCTTGCCTCTACTCCATATGTTTGGGCTACAGTAACCCAAGACGTCTCCCTGTGCTACCTGCTGAGAGGTTTTCTTTGGTGGATGAAGTCAGCAGTCAGATCACATGCATGTACCCAAACCATCTGTTGAACCTGTGGATGAATTTATTGGCAGGAAACTCTGCACTAGCAGTTACAAGGTTTAGTTGTTATGGCCTCTGTGGAGTTGGTATGCTTAGTTATCTTCCCCAACCCCAGGATAGGAGTCACTTTGGTGTGGCACCAGTCCCTGCTGTGGCTACCTGCAGTATCAGATGCAGCAGTAGCTGCTTTTGAGAGACACTTGCCTAGCAGAGCAGATTGGAAAAACAAACGCAAAAACAAACAAAAACAAAAATCTGCAGAACAGCAAGGGAGTAAGGCAGGCAGTGTTAGTAAGTTAGGTGGACAGTGTTCATGTTAATTCCTACAAGTATCCACCTATCTAGGCTGGTGGGGTGGTAAAAAGTGTTCATGGGCACTTATGTTCTTGGAGAAGTCTCATAAAGATCCCTGCCCCTTCAGCACCCATTTTGAGATTAGCAAATAAATCTCTTCACGTATACTCCAGATACTTTACAAATTGCTGCGTCTGTGCTTTATCTCCACATGTTATTTTTTATGCTGTCTCTATAGGGTGGGGACTCAATATCCTATTACCTTTGGCTTTCCAAGAGCAAGAGCTGAGCCCATTGATTTTTTTTTTAATTTTATTTATTTATTTGACAGAGAGAGATCACAGTAGACAGAGAGGCAGGCAGAGAGAGAGGAAAGCAGGCTCCCTGCTGAGCAGAGAGCCCGATGTGGGACTCGATCCCAGGACCCGGAGATCATGACCTGAGCCGAAGGCAGCAGCTTAACCCACTGAGCCACCCAGGCGCCCAAGCCCATTGATTTTTTAAAGTACCTGGTGTTAAGCCCTGCTGGTTGTGAAAAACTCCTGAAGTTATGCCCCACTGGTGTTTAGAGTTAAATGTTATGGCGACTCAACTTCCCAGTGCAAGTCCACTGTGTCTAATGTTCCTGGGGTGGGGTCTGTTTCTCTTCCTTGTCCATGCTTTTAGTGTCCCTCAATTTATGGTTAGTCCCATTGGAAATTTGGTTACAGACTTAGTCTTTGCCCTCCCTACCATTTTCAATGTGACATCCTTTCTAGGATTAACTGTGGAGAGTGTGGTCTGTTAGTGTTCAGGTTGTTTGCTGGGTTGAGATCATTGTTGTGGTTGTGTCCTAGGTCTCTCCCTGGGACAATGTGAACACAGGATTCTCCTGCTTTGCCATTAGGAGGCCGAGAAAAATTAAGGCTATCCCACCTCAGGTTTAGCCTTAACATAAGTACAGCCATCTTAGCTCTGGCAGCCATTGCAGACCCCTGTGCCCAAGGGCTGAACTTTCCCCTACTTTGCTTTAGTTCCAGAGACCCTTACCCTGCTTTAGTAATCCCCACCCTGATTTGGTTCCAGAAATCCCCACCCTGCTTTGGTCCAGAAAGCCCCACCCTGCTCTGGTTCCAGAGACCCCCACCCTGCTTTGGTTCCAGGAATCCCCACCCTGCTTTAGTAACAGGAACCCATAAATACCCCTGCCTTAACTAAGCTCGGGGTCCAAGTCCCTACTCCGCTGTGTTGGGTATACTTGGGCCCAAGCTTAAGCTTGTCAAATAAATCCTCGTGTGATTGCATCAGTGCTTGGCTCCTTGGTGGTCTCTCAGACGCAAAAACTCGGGCATAACAGCCATCTTTCCAGTGATTTGGGCTCTTAATATTTTTAATTGCTGACTGACACACAAAACCACTAAACAAACATTAAGCAATCAATAAATTATTTCAATATCCTCTGAACATGCAATCACATATGTTTATAAGATACTTAAAATGTGAATGGAGGCTGTAACAATCCCAAGTCTACTCCCCTGGCACAAAAGTGGACTTATAATTATTTCTAGGTATCACAATTTTCTACCCCAAAATTTGTAGCTCATCCACCTATTTCCCCAAACCCTAACTTACTCTTTTAGAGGAAGAATTTTTAACAGTGCCATTTAAAAAATAAAATGATTTGGGCAAAGACCCAATTTGACATAATTCTTCTTACTGCTTCCCCTTGGAGTCTGTGGCTTCTTTGTCTGCCTCTGATTATTGCCACAAGTTGTATACTGAACTCTGGTGCAAAGGAGTGACACCCAATTTCTCAAAAGAGGGCCCTTGTTACCATTCCTGCTGTCATGTGCCTAAGTCATTTGGAACTCAGCCATAGAGTGGCACAGATTGTGATTTAGTCCTTTTGCCCCCAGGGGCAAAATTTGTTACTGGTAATGTGTAAAGGAATAGGAAGAGGATAATGAACTAAATTATGAGCCAACTTTCTAGGAATCAGCAAACCTAGTTTGGATTACATGCCATGGTTTCTGGCTTTGCTATCAGGATGTAATTTTGACAATGTTAACAATGCAAAATTTCCCTTGTCAAATATTTTATTTATTTGATTCTATTTAGAAAGTTCTGGAGCTATAGTTTATCTTACCTCCCTACACAATGCTACAGCAGCTGTATTTATTTTATAGCAAATGCATACGGTAATAAAAAAAAAAAAAAGATAACCAAAGTACTACAGGACTTATCTCTTGATTATTTACCTTTTTACCCCCTTTGGACACACTAATTCCGCCAGAAGTTATCTGTATACAAGCCCTAAGTTGACTTTTCATTTCCAGTGTGTGCTAAGAAGATAAATATCTGCCTTACATTATCAATGTGTGCCTACATAATCCTGCACAGTTTTTTGTTCCAGAAAGAGTTCATGCATATAATAAAGTTCAGATCTCCTGTTTAAAGTGATATTTTAAAGTTATTCTTTTTTTTTTACTTTTTTAAATTTCATTTCTTTTCAGCGTAACAGAATTCATAGTTTTACAACACACCCAATGCTCCATGCAATGCGTGCCCTCCATAATACCCACCACCTGGCTCCCCCAACCTCCCACCCCCTGCCCCTTCAAAACCCTCAGGTTGTTTTTCAGAGTCCATAGAGTCAATTATCATATGGTTTCACTTATTTGCAGAGCATAACAAATAACACGGGGGAGATGGAGAGGAGAAGGGAGTTGAGGGAAGTTGGGGGGAGATGAACCATTAAAGAGTTATTCTTCTGCCACAATTTAGATTGCACTTTTTCAAATGGTCACAAAATGTAAAATATTGCTATGTATCATATATGCTATCAAAATGCATTCTTTATTTCCATAATTTGCATGATTTCTTATAAAGATAGATTACGCAGTCATTTAGATGCTATTAAAATGAAAATGTATGACTCACTCCACTTATTTTACAAGAGAATATTGAATAAAAATCTGTAGCTTAATGCATCTATTGTGTGGTAGGAATAATTGTCTAGAAAAAGCCTCATAACACCTAAATAATTTTACTCACTATCTTCTTGAAGTATCTGAACTATATAACATTAAATACAGGTGCTATCTGTGCCAAAATTTAAAATACATAATTAATATTCACTGAGTTCTTAGAATACCAAACATTATAGGATTAAATCTAGTATAAATCATGACTCTTTGAATATTAATTTTAATTACTAGAATAATTTTACTTAAAAAAAAACTCTTTGTATTAGTATGTTCAGTCTCTATAACAAAAATTCCAAAGTCTGGATACTTTATAAACAACATAAATTTATCCTCATTGTTCTGGAGGTTGGGTGTCCCTGATTAAGGTGCCAGCAGATTTGTTGTCTGATGAAAGCCTACTATCTGGTTCATAGATAGCTTTTTATTTTTTTTAACTCTCTTCACATGGCAGAAGAGGCAATATATCTCTCAGCAACCCCTTTCATAATGGCACTAATCCTATTCCTAAGAGATCCATTCTCATGAATTGACTACATCCCAAAGCCACACTGTCAAACACTGTTACATTGAGGATTAGATTTTTATATAAAATATTTGGGGAGACAAAAATATTAAGTCAATCGCATATTCCTAAGGTTATTTTTCTTTTCATTCTTTAGGAAATCCCTATTACATTCAAAAAATTAATTTTTTTTGTTTATTGCATCTCACACTCATTTAAAAAACAAGCTATCCTATCTAATCAGATAAGGTTTCTCATGCATTGCATGTTAGTTACCACACCCATGCCTATTCTTATTCTCCAGACTAAATACCTTCCTTCAACCTTCTCTACTTAAACTATGTTAATATTTTAAGCTGAGTTCCCATTCTGTCTACAAAATCTTTCCAGAGTTACTTTAGTATGAACTACATTAACCCCTTTTATAACCTCTTATGTCACATAGGTTTCTTACCATGACACATAATAAGTAATTGGCATTCAACTCTGACAGATCTAGCTGTTCATTTTTACATGTTTTGTTTTCCTAAGTGAAATCTAAGTTTCAAAGGAACTGCTAAAAAAATGATATTTGATGTGTATTTTCTCACCTCTATGTTGAAAATATTGCAGCTCTTGCTCTCATCATTATGAACAATGAAATAGTTATAAAACTCAAGGGAGGAGACTCCAGAATTAAAAGGTGAGAAGTTAGGCCCCATATTTACAAATAACTAAATTCCCTATAATAGGAGCTGTCTTTGATGTTTTCCACATCTGTCAAATAATCCAACCATTAGCAATTTAGTTGGTAAACACAACTACCTAAAAAAAAACAGAAAATAAAATTGTTTAATGTTATTATAATAAGTTAGAATTTACCATTTCCAGTGAAATATAACTGAATGTCTTCATCACCAATAATTCACTGAACAAATATCAGTTTTTAAAAAGGCAAAATAGAGGACTTACTACAGATATGACTTTAGAATACTGAATGCAAGAATAATATCTTGGATTTAGAGCTTAATATATTTAATATATACCTCTAATAATTTTACAGATATGATTTAGTGCTCACTGGCACCTTATAAAAATTCATTAGAAATTCTCTGTTTGTGGATTAAGATTACTGTGGGTTGAAGAAGTTCTTGAATTTCCCCCAAATCATGGTTATCAAATGGCACACTCAAGATTTGAATCTATATATGTCCAACTCCAAACCTTATATTAAAGCCACTTCCTAAGATAGCTACAGTTATACTTCAACTTGTTTTTACTGGTGGGGAAAAAAAAAAAAAACTTTTCGTCTAAAAATGAAAATGGTTTAACCTGCATGTAATTAGATTACATAAAGTGTTAAGTGCAATTAACTTGAAACCGACATTTCAAATGTGGAAGAGCACACTGATAAAACATTTCTGGACATCAATGACATTTTACATCAGAAATCAAAGTGTGCATAAATTTGATCCAGAAACTATACTATAAAGAATTTATACTAAGTAACACCAATCCTTCTCAAAGTATTCCAAAACATCGAGGAATGAATACTGCCTAGTTCATTCTAACATACCAGCATTACCCTGAGACAAAAGTCAGACAAAAATATCACATGCAAACAAGAAAACTATAAACCAATATCTCCTCTGAACTTAGATGTAAAAAATCCTACACAAAATACTAGCAAAGCAAATTAAACAGTAAATTAAAATTATTGCATAATATGACAAAGTGGGATTTATTACAGAAATGCAAGTGTATTTCAGCACATGAAAATCAGTGAAATACATCTCACTCATAGAATTAAAAAAGTAAAAATTACTATCTTAATTGATATGGTAAAAGAATTTGATAAAATCCAACACACTTCCCTGATGAGAATACTGAACAAGTTGAGAATAAAAAGACATTTAAGTAAAACCCATAGCTAACATCATTCATAATGGAGAAAGTCTGAAAGCTTTCCCCAAAGATCAGAAAAAAGCAATGGTTATCCAGCTTAGTCAATTCTATTCAAATATTTTATTGTGTTCTAGCCAATGTAATTTTATTATCTATAATAAAATAAAAATAATAAATATAATATAATAAATATATAAAGATATATACAGTATAAATAATATATAAATAATAAAATAATAATATATAACAATATTATATTATATTATATAAATATTATATATTATATAATATTATATTATATTATATTATATTATATTATATTATATTATATTATATAAATAATAATAAAATATATAAAAATATAAATGATAAAAATAATTTTATTATCTATAATAAAATGCAATAGGTTTCTAAATTGGAAAGGAAGACATAAACTTATATTTATTTGTGGACAAAATAACCTTTTATATAGGAAAATGTAAATAATTAACAGCAAAATTTATTAAAACTAATAAATTAAGTCAGCAAAATTTCTAGATCCAAGATCAACACACAAAAGTCAGTTGTATTTCTATAGTTTAGTAAGGAACAATAAAAAAATAGAATTTAAGAAACATATCCACTTGCAACAGCATCAAAAAATAAATTGTTTAGAAATAAATTTAACTATGTTAGTTTAAGGCATATACTTTGTGCTACAAAACATTGCTGAAAGAAATGAAAGAAGACCTAAGTGGACTGATATACCATGTTCATTGATTGGAACTTTTTAAAAAATATTTTATTTATTTATTTTGACAGAGAGAGAGAGACGTCACAAGTAGGAGAGAGAGGGGGGGAAGCAGGCTCCCCGCCAAGCAGAGGGCCCGATGTGGGGCTCGATCCCAGGACCCTGAGATCATGACCTGAGCCGAAGGCAGAGGCTTTAACCCACTGAGCCACCCAGGCGCCCCCATTGATTGGAACTTTTAAAGTAGCTAAAATAATAGTACTCTACAGGGCAATCTAAACATGTAATACCTATCAACATTCCAAAGGTCGTCCTGAAGGAAAGAAAAAGCCAATCTGAAAGATAATATTGAATGCAAGGGAGTCTGAACAGCCAGAAAATCTTTAAAAAGAGGAACAAATTTGGAGGACTCACAGATATCACATAAAAGAATAACTTAAAAGGTAATCACGGTGGGTGGGAGGTTGGGGGAAACTAATGGTGGGTATAATGGAGGGCACAGTGGGTGTGGTGCATAAACAATGAATTCTGTTACACTGAAAAGAAATTAATTTTTTTCTAATTTAAAAAGTAATCAAAAGATTAATGTGGTAATCAAAACAGTGTGATACTGGTCTAGGGATAAACATATAGACTAATGGAATGAAACTGAATGTCCATAAATAAAACCATATATGTATGGTCAAGTTTTTGACAATAGTGTAAGAATATTTTCTTGAACAAATAGTGACCAAACAAATGGATATCCATATGCGAAACAATGAAGTTGGATTCTTACATTACAGCATATACAAAAATTAACCTAAAAGGGTGTGAGTTTTTTTTAAAGATTTTTTTTTAATTTATGTGACAGGGAGAGAGACAGCAAGAGAGGGAACACAAACAGGAGAAGTGGGAGAGGGAGAAGCAAGCTCCCTCACTGAGCAGGGATCCCAATGCAGGGCTCAATTCCAGGATTCTGGTATCATGACCTGAGCCAAAGACAGATGCTTAATGACTGAGCCACCCAGGTGCCCCAGAAAAAGGATGTGAGATTTAAATCCAAGAGCTAAAAGTATTAAATCCTTAAAAGAAAACACAGGGCAAATCCTGATGACCTTGTGTTTTGCCATGAACTCCTGTATATTTTTTTTTTAATTTTAAGTTTTTATTTATTTATTTGACACAAAGAGAGAGATCATAAGTAAGCAGAGAGGCAGGCAGAGAGAGAGGGGGAAGCCAACTCCTTGCTGAGCAGAGAGCCCAATGCAGGGCTTGATCCCAGGACCCTGAGATCATGACCTGGGCCGAAGGCAGAGGCTTAACCCACTGAGCCACCCAGGCACCCCTGAACTTCTGCATACTTAAACACTTAAGACATGAACAACAAAGAAAAAAAATCGATAAATTGGATGTCATCAAAATTGAAAATGTTTGTGCTTCAAGTGACACTGGCAAGAAAAGAAAGTGATGACCTTCAGAATTGGGTAAATGTTTGAAAATCATAAGTCTGTTAAAGTTACTGTATATACAATAATACAGAACTTGTAACTCAATGGCAAATTGATAAACAACCCAATTTTTAAAATAAGTAAGTTACTTAAATAGGCATTTCTCAAAATATGATATGCACATTCCCAAGAAGCACATGAAATGAAGTTTATCACCAGTAGTCAGTAAAGAAATGTAAATTAAATCCACAATTAGATAATCTTTCACGCAAATATGAATGCATATTATTAAAAAAGAAAATAGCAAGTATTGATAATGATAGGGAAAAATTTTAGCCCTTGTATGTTTCCTATGAAAATGCAAAATGATACAATGCTATGAAAAGCAAATTGCCAGTGCCAGAAGATACTAAACAAATAATTACATATGACCTAGCAATCTCATTATCATTTTTTTATTTTTAAATATCCATTTATTTATTTTAGAGAGATGGAGGAGCATAGGGAGAGAGAGAGGAAAAGAATCTCAAGCAGATTCCTCTCTGATTACAGAGCCAGATATAGGGCTCGATCTAACCACCCTGAAATCATGACCTGAACCAAAACCAAGAGTCAGATTCTTAACCAACTGAGCCACCCAGGCATCCCAGTAACTTTTTATTTTATTTTTATTTTTTAAGATTTTATCTATTTATTTGACAGAAAGAGACACAATGAGAGAGGGAACACAAGCAAGGGGCGTGGGAGAGGGAGAAGCAGGCTTCCTGCCAAGCAGGACCCTGTGATCATGACCTGAGCTGAAGGCAGACACTTAATGACTGAGCCACCCCGGTGACCCAAATTTTTCTTTAAAAAAAATATTTTAAATCCTAGTAAAATTAACATACAGTTTTATATTAGTTTCAGGTATGCAATATAATGATTCAGAGATTTCATTTATCACCCACTATTCATCATAACAACTGCACTCCTAAATCCCCATTTTTATCCATTTCCCCACCCACTTTCCCTCTGGTAACCATCAGTGTGTTCTCTTTAGTTAGGAATCTGCTCCTTGGTTGGTATATCTCTTCTTTTCCTTTACTCATTTGTTTTACTCATTTCTTTAAATTCCATATATGAGTGAGATCATATGGTATTGTTCTTTCTCTGACTGATATATTTCTTTTTATTATTACATTCATTTAGCCAACATACAGTACAACCTTAGTTTTTGATGTAATGTTCAACAATTAATTACTCGCATATAACACCCAGTGCTCATCACAACATGTGCCTACTTTAGTACCCATCACCCAGTTTCCCCACCCCCACTACTTCCCTTCTCTAACCCTCGGTTTGTTTCCCAGAGTCTAGAGTCTCTCATGGTTTGGTTCCTTCTCTGATTTCTTCCCATTCAGTTTTCCCTCCCTTCCCCTAAAGTTCCCCATGCTATTCCTTATGTTCCACACATAAGTGAAACCATATGATAATTGTCTTTCTCTGCTTGACTTATTTCACTTAGCATAATCTCCTCCACTTCCATCCATGTTGATGCAAAAGGTGGGAAGTCATCCTTTCTGATGGCTGAGTAGTACTCCATTGTCTATGAACCACATCTTCTTTATCCCCTCATTTGCTGAAGGACATCTCGGCTCCTTCTACAGTTTGACTATTGTGGACATTGCTGCTATGAACACTGGGGTGCAGGTGTCCTTTCTTTTCACTACATCTGTATATTTGGGGTAAATACCCATTAGTACAATTGCTGCTGGCTTTCTTTAGTAGCCTATTTGGATTTCTTGCATTTGATCTTTTTCATATTTATTGGTAGTTTTTTTTTTTCTGTCTACCATTAGGTTTATATATAACATCCTCTGCATATAGCAGTGTATATTAGGTTAATATATGTTTAAGTATGAACACATTATTTACTCCTGTCCTCCCCATATTTTAGTTATATATTGGCATTTTACATTCTTTTCTTTTGTGAGTTCCTGACTGATTTTTATAGAAATAATTCATTTTTGCTGCTTTTGTGATTTCTACCTTCATACTGTCACTTTAAGTCTTTGTTTTCCACTCACAGAGTTCCTCTTAATATTTCTTGCTGGCATGATTTAGTGGCCATGAAATACTTTAACTTTTGTTTTTCTGTGAAATTCTGAATTTCTACTTCTTCTTTGAATGTTAGCATTACTGAATAGAGTTTCCCTGGTTGCAGATTTTTCCCTTTCAACACTTTAACTATATTATGCCACTGTCTTCTGGCTTGGAGAGTTTCTGTTGATAGTCTTATCAGTTTTCCCTTATAAGTTGAAAGGATCATTTGTTTCTCATCTTTTCTTTTATTAATGTGGTGTATATTTAATTTATTTGCACACTTTGAATCACTGCAGCCAAGAATAAATCCAACTTGATTGTGGTAAATGTTTATTTTAATGTACTTTTGAATTTGGTTGGTTGGTATTTTATTGGGAATTTTTGCATCTATGTTAATCAGGGATATTGGTCTGTAATTATTC
>PISX010006847.1:58770-94016 GCA_004024625.1 Mellivora capensis
TTTTTTTTTTTTTTTTTTTTTTTTTTTTTTTTTTTTTTTTTTTTTTTTTTTTTTTTTTTTTTTTTTTTTTTTTTTTTTTTTTTTTTTTTTTTTTTTTTTTTTTTTTTTTTTTTTTTTTTTTTTTTTTTTTTTTTTTTTTTTTTTTTTTTTTTTTTTTTTTTTTTTTTTTTTTTTTTTTTTTTTTTTTTTTTTTTTTTAATGGAGTGTTTGTCGGGTACCAGTATCAGGGTAATGCTGGACTCCTAGAATGAATTTCGAAGTTTTTCATCACTTTCTATTTTTTGGAATAGTTTGAGAAAAATAGGTATCAAATCTTCTTTAAGTGTTTATTAATTCTCCTGTGAAGCCTTCTGGCTTTGGATTTTTGTTTGTTGGGAGATTGCTATTGATGCAGTTTCTCTTCTGACTATCCATCTATGCAAGATTTCCATTTCTTTTTGTTTCAGTTTTGGCAGTTTCTCTATTTCTAGTAATTTATTCATTCCTTATAGGTTGTCCATATTGTTAGCATATGATTTTTCATAATATTCTCTTATAATTGGTTCTATTTCCATGATGTTGGTTATTATTTATCTTCTTTCATTTATGATTTTATTTAGGTCTTTTTTTCTTTTTGCTAAGTCTGTCCATAGGATTACCAATTTTATTAATTCTTCCAAAGAACCAGCTCTTGATTTCATTTGTCTGTTCTATATTTTTTTATTTATGTACATCTGATCTATTGTTTATTATTTCCTTGCTTCTGATGTTTTTAGGTTTCATTCATTGTTCTTTTTCTAGTTGTTTTAGGTTAGATTTTTTATTTGAGATTTTTCTTACATCTTAGGGTAGGCCTGTATTGCTATGCATTGCTCTTAGGACTGCTTTTGCTACATCCCAAACATTTTGGATCATTATGTTTTCATCTTTTTGTTTCCATGTATTTTTAAAATTTCTTCTTTGATTTCCTGGTTGATCACTTCATTGTTTGGTAGCATATTGTTTAACCTCCATATATTTGTGGTCTTTCCAATTTTTTTTTCCTCTGGTTGACTTCAAACATCAAATAGTTATTGTCAGAAAATATTTATGGTATGATATCAATCCTTTGTACTTGTTGAGGCCTGATTTGTGACCTACATGTGACATGTTCTGGGGAATATACCATGTACACTTGTAAAGAATATGTATATTCTGCTGTTTTGGGATGAAATGTTCTGAATATATTGGTTAAGTGAGTTGGGTTCAATGTTTCATTCAAAGCCATTGCTTCTTTGTTGATTTTCTGGTTAGCTGATCTGTGGATTGATGTAAATAAAGTGTTAGAATCCACTACTATTGTGTTATTTACAATGGGATCTTCTGTTTGTTCTTAACTGTTTTGTATATTTGAGTACTCCCATTTTGGGTTCAGAAATACTTACAATTGTTAGATTTTTTGTTAGATATAGTGCCCTTCTTCATCTCTTGTTACAGTCTTTGGTTTAAAGTCTAGTTTGTGTGACATTAGTATGGCTACTCGGGTTTTCATTTGATGTCCATGTGCATGAGAAATATTTCTCCATCCCTTCAGTTTCAATCTGAAGGTGTGTTTAGGTGTAAGGCGAGACTCTTATAGGTAGCATATAGATGGAAATCATTTTTTTTTAATCCATTCTAACTCCTTATGGCTCTTGATTGGAGCATTTAGTCCATTTACATTCAGAGTAACTGTTAATAAATGTGTATCTAGTCCCACATTATTAGTTGTTTTTTTTTTCATTGTTTCTGGAGATTTTCTCTGTTCCTTGTCACTTTTGGTGTTTCCTTTCTATTGAAAGAGTCGCCTTTAATATTTCTTGCAGTGCTGGTTTAGTGGTCATGAACTTCTTTAGTTTTTGTCTGTCTGAGTGTCTCTTTATGTCTCTTTTTCTTCTGAATGATAGCCTTGTTAAATGGATTATTGTTGGATGCTGATGTTTCCCATTCTGAACTGTGATATATCATGTCACACCCTTCTTGCTTGCCAAATTTCTGTTGAGAAATATCCAGGTAGCCTTGTGGGTTTTACCTTTTAAGTCGAGGACTTCTTTTGTCTTGCTGTTTTTTGTGTGTATGCAGTTTTTTTTAAACCACTATATTTTGCAAATTTAATTACAGTATGCCTTGTGGTTGGTCTGCTTTAAATTTGACGGGAGTTCTCTGTGCCTCCTGAAACTAGATATCTGTTTCCTTCCCCCAGATTAAGGATATTTTCAGCTGTTATTTCTTCAAATAATTTTTCTGCCCCATTTTCTCTCCTTCTTCTGTCTACTTAAAACCCGCCACATTCAGGTCAAAGATCAAGCATTGCCCAGAGAAGGCAAGGAGAGCCTGTGAAGGTGACTGGATTGAAAGATAGAGCATCAAGAACAGAAGAGCATTCCTTTAATATGAATGTTATTATGTTTGATGGAGTCACTGAGTCCCTTAAATCTATTCTCTTGTTGCATAATTCCTCTTTCTCTCTAGTTCAGTTTTTATTATTTTCCATTATTTTGTCTTCTAGATCAGTAATTCATTCCTCTGCTTCTTCCCAACTACATTTCTTTGCATCAAGACAGTTTCCAATTTTGTTTATTTTATTGCTTATCTCTGACTGATTCTTTTTATATATTTTTATCTCTGTGGAAAGGATCTCATTATGTCTTCCATTATTTTCTCCAGTCCAGTGAGTATCATTATGATCATTGCTTTTTTTTTTTAATTGTCCATCATGTATATTACATATGTCTTTTTCACTGATATCTCTGGACATGGCATTATATTGTTCTTTTTTTGGCGGGGGTTAATTCTTCTGTCTTCGTCTTCCCTTTCTTTTATTTTTTTCAAAAGTTGGTTGTGTCTCCTGCTCTTGGAAGCAATGGTTTAATGAAGAAGAGGTCAAGTAGTGTCCAGTGCCTGGTGTATCAGTTTGTGTTTCAAATATGTGCTGTATGCACTCTGCTCTTCTGTTCTTGATGCTCTATCTTTCAATCCAGTCACCTTCACAGGCTCTCCTTGCCTTCTCTGGGCAATGCTTGATCTTTGACCTGAATGTGGCGGGTTTTAAGTAGATATTCACTGGTCTACTTGTGAAATGAGATCTGTCAGCACCTGTACTCCAACCAAGGCCCTGAAGAACTCTCTGGTCTGGATATGTGTCAGCAAAATCTTGTGATTGTGTTTTTGGGGAGTGAATCCAATGTACAGTGATGGAGCCAAGTGTGCCTGAGGAGTGCAGTTCCACTGGAGTGCAGGAGGGTGGGCCTAAATGTTAGGCAAGCCAAGTGGGCAGCCAGTGGCACTGCTACAGTGCTTTCTTCAGGTGACTCTTTGTTTATTCTGATGGACAGGTTAGGGAAATTGGCCCAGCAAGTTCTTTTGCTCCTGGAGAAGTCTCTTTGTGATTGTTGCTTCTTGGGGTAATGCTCTAAGTAGGGTAAGTAATCTCTTCACTCTGTGCCCTTTTTCTCTTCAGATTGCTGATTCCATAATGTATGCTTCCTGGTTGTTTATCTGTCTTCTCTCCAAGACCAGTATTAATGCCTCCAAAATTTCACAGAGCCCAGTCTTGTAACATTTAATATTTTAGGATTTAAGGTCCTCTGGCTGCTAGAACTCAGGAAATTCAGTCCATCTCACTTTCCAAGTCAGTGCTAATGGGTTAATATTCTCGTTGTGTGTTCTCCTATGTGTTCCTCTCTCTTTTCCCCTTCTCAGTGACTACAAGTTATGGGGAAATGTTCTCCTTGTGTGTTCCCCCAATGTTTTCCTCTCTCTTTTCCTCTTCATAGTACTATAGTTCTCTTTCCTCAGTAGTAGATAGGATCCATTTCCTCCCAAAGCCATGTCTCTGCACTTCTATCTTCTTTGGTCTCTTCTCTATTTTTAGTTGTGAATTTTTTTCTGCTATTCCCTGGGATGATTTCTGGGGTATTTAGAATAATTTGATACTAGCTCTTTGTATTCATGGGACAAGGGAACTTGGGGTCCTTCTACTCTGCTGTGATCTTCCCACCTCCTCCTCCACAATTAATTTATATGTAATTAACACCAATCAATAATAGCAAAAACAAATTAATGTTTGCCAAAGATAAAAGCTGGTGAAACATAATTTAAATACACATAGTGGGGAGTGATTAGCCAGGGATACAAGAAAACTTTGGAAAGTGACTGCTATACATATTCTCGAGTGTGGTGATACCTTTGTATGTATATAGAAATGTCAAAGTAAACTAATTATATGTTTTAAATATGTGGAGATTTTGTGACATTTATGTTACAATAAACTCTTAAGAAATTTAGAAAAATGAAAATATTTTAAGCACATGTATGCATAAACAGGACTAAGTGTTTTCATATATGCTATTTCATGTAAAATCTAGTGAAATATTATTTTCTGGTGTAGAATTTTGTGGTTCATCACTTATGTGCAACACCCAGTGCTCACCAATAAGTGATCTCCTTAATATCCATCACCCATTTTTCTAAGTGGAAGATAATAGAACTTAGAAGTGAAAAAATTATTGAAGGAAAATTTCATGAGTTAAAGCTAACATATAGTAAAGATACTTCATCAGGGGTCCCTGGGTGGCTCAGTGGGTTAAAGCCTCTGCCTTCAGCTCAGGTCATGATCCCAGGGTCCTGGGATCGAGGCCCACATCGGGCTCTCTGCTCAGCAGGGAGCCTGCTTCCTCTCTCTCTGCCTGCCTCTCTGCCTACTTGTGATCTCTGTCAAAAAAATAAATAAAATCTTTAAAAAAAAAAGATACTACATCAATCACTTATAAATATAGTATGAATGTTAAAAGAAAAAGTAAAAAATCAATTACATATAAAAAATTAGTTATGGGACTCACAAAATAAAAATGTATACAATATGATAATATACATAAAATGTGGATAGGAAAGTAAAAATGTAGTTACTTTAGAATGTGTCCTACCTTGTGTGATAATAAACCTAATATAGACTGCTATATACTTAAGACGTTATATATGAATCCCATGACACAAACCAAAAATTTACCATTGATACACAAAACATAAACAGAAAGTAATCCAAGCATCACATTAAAGTAAGTCCTCACTTACAAGAGGATATAGCAAAAGGAAGAAGAAAATAATAGAAAGAACTACTAAAACAACCAGAAAATAATTAACAAAATGGAAATAAGTACCTACCTAAAAATAAATTGCTTTAATTGTAAATGGTCTAAATGCTCCATTCAAAGGACATTGGGTGACTGAATGGATAAAAATACAAAATCCATATGTATCCTATTTAGAAGATATCCATTCAGACCTAAGGGTGGATACAGATTAAATAAAGGATGGAAAAAAAATCCTAAACAAATGGAAGTTAAAAAGTACATATAAACCCAAAGAAGTAATATTTATAAAAAATAGATTTTAAAACAACAATAACAAGAAACTGAATGCATGATAAAAAACAATTCAACAGGGACGCCTGGGTGGCTCAGTTGGTTAAGCAGCTGCCTTCGGTTCAGGTCATGATCCCAGCATCCTGGGATCGAGTCCCACATCGGGCTCCTTGCTTGGCAGGGAGCATGCTTCTCCTTCTGCCTCTGTCTGCCATTGCTCACTCTCTCTCTCACACACACAAATAAATAAATAAAATCTTAAAAAAAACAATTCAACAAGTGGATATAACAATTTTAAATATTTCTATACTCGACAAAGGATTGCTTGAATACATAAAGCAAATATGAACAGAGATAAAGAAAAAGATGAAAATCTTATATTAATAGTAAATCCTATTAAGGCCCTACCTCCATCAGTACATATATCATTTACACAGACTATCAATACAGAAGCATAAATTTTAAATGAAACTTTAGAACAGATGGATGTAACAGATATATACAGACTATTCCATCCCAAGTCAACAGACTGTGTATTCTTTTCAAGGACACATGAAATATTCTCTAAGATAGATTTTTGTTTAGGTCACACAAACCAAGTCTCAATAAATTCAAGAAAACTGATATCATAATAAGCATCGTTTCCACAGCAGTAAAAAACTAGAAATCAATTCCAGGGTCAGGGGGAATGAGAAAAATAAACACATGGAGGATAAGAATGGTACAAAACAACCAACAAGTTAACCAAAAAAAAAAAAAATCAAAGAAGAAAAAACAATATGTGGACACAACTTAAAAAAGAAAGATATGAACAGACACTTCTCCAATGAAGACATACAAATGGCTATCAGACACATGAAAAAATGTTCATCATCAGTAGCCATCAGGGAGATTCAAATTAAAACCACATTGAGATATCACCTCACACCAGTTAGAATGGCCAAAATTAGCAAGACAGGAAACAACGTGTGTTGGAAAGGATGTGGAGAAAGGGGAACCCTCTTACACTCTTGGTGAGAATGCAAGTTGGTGCAGCCACTCTGGAGAACAGTGTGGAGATTCCTTAAGAAATTAAAAACAGAGCTTCCCTATGACCCTGAAATTGCACTACTGCGTATTTACCCCAAAGATACAGATGTGGTGAAAAGAAGGGCCATCTGTACCCCAGTGTTTATAGCAGCAATGGCCACAGTCGCCAAACTGGAAAGAACCAAGATGCCCTTCAATGGACGAATGGATAAGGAAGATGTGGTCCATATACACTATGGAGTATTATGCCTCCATCAGAAAGGATGAATACCCAACTTTTGTAGCAACATGGACGGGACTGGAAGAGATTATGCTGAGTGAAATAAGTCAAGCAGAGAGAGCCAATTATCATATGGTTTCACTTATTTGTGGAGCATAACAAATAACACGGAGGACATGGGTAGATGGAGAAGAGAAGGGAGTTGAGGGAAATTGGAGGGGGAGATGAGCCATGAAAGACTGTGGACTCTGAAAAACAACCTGAGGGTTTTGAAGGGGTGGAGGGTGGGAGGTTGGGGGAGCCAGGTGGTGGGTATTATGGAGGGCATGCATTGCATGGAGCACTGGGTGTGGTGCAAAAACAATGAATTCTGTTATGCTGAGAAGAAATTTAAAAAAAAAAGGTCCAAAATCAAGAGTGTAGTAAATGCAATTTGAAGAGGGAATTTATCTCAAAAAAAAAAAGAAAGAAAGAAAGAAAAGAAATAAAATTGTTAAATAAATAATCTAACTTTACACCTAAGAGAACTAGAAAGAAAAAGGAATGAAGCCAAAAACTAGTATAAAATAGAAAATAATGAAGACTAGAAAAGAAATGGTTGAAAAGAAGACTAAAAATCAACAAAAAATCAATGAAACCAAACTAGTCCTTTGAAAAATAAAATAAAATTAATAAATCTTTAGCCATGCTCATAAAAAAGAAAGATAACTCAATTAAATATATTGAGAAATAAAAGAGAAGTAAAACCAGGAAATGTAAAGAGCTATGATAAATTATTCTTTTTTGTATTCTTCATTTAAGTTCAATTAGCCAACATATAGTTGCATATAATGAGAATTATTATAAAAAATATACGCTTATAAATTAAACAATGTAGGACTAGTGGATAAATTTCTAGAAACATATAATCTTCCAAAACTGGATCAGAGAAAAACATAAAATCTGAACAGACCAACTATTAATAATGGAATTGAATGAGTAATAAGGAAAAAAAAGAAAAGAAAAGAAAAGAAAACCACTTCCAACAAACAAAAGTCCAGGATCATTTGAGTTCCCAGGTGAATTCTACCAAACATTTTAAGAAGAGTTAACACCTATCCTTCTCAAAATATCCCAAAATTTTGAAAAGGAATATACACCTACAAATTCATTCTATAAATCCGGCATGTTTATACCAAAATCAGACAAAGACACTGCAAAAAAAAAAAAAAAAAAAAAAAAAAAAAAAAAAAAAAAAAAAAAAAAAAAAAAAAAAAAAAAAAAAAAAAAAAAAAAAAAAAAAAAAAAAAAAAAAAAAAAAAAAAAAAAAAAAAAAAAAAAAAAAAAAAAAAAAAAAAAAGTCAATATCTCTGATGAACATAGATGCCAAAATCCTCAGTAAAATACTAACAAACCAAATTCAACAGTGAATTCAAAGAATCATTCCCTACAGTCAAGTGGGATTTACTCTTGGTCTGCAAGGGTGGTTAGATATTCACAAATCAGTCCAATTGATACACCACATTAATGAAAGAAAGGATAAGAGCCATATGATCCTCTCAATAGATGCAGAAAAAACACTTGACAAAATTCAACATCGGTTCATGGTAGAAACTTTCAGCAAAGTTGGTTTAGAGGGAACATACTTGAACATAATAAAAATATATATCAAAAACTCACAGCTGACATTAGCCTCAATGGTGAAAACCTGAAAACCTTTCCTCTAAGATCCAAAGGAAGATAAGAATTCACACTCTTACCACTTTTATAAGAGTAGAAATACTAGCTGTAGCCATCAGATAAGAACAATTAATAAAAGCCATCCAAATTGTTAAGGAAGAAATAAAACTGTCACTATTTGCAAATTACATGATACTATATATAAAAAAGCCTTCACCAAGATACAGATATATAGTTTTCACCAAAAATGATTAGAAATAATAAGTAAATATTTAGTGAAGTAGCAGGACACAAAATTAATATACAGAAACCTTTTGTTTAAATACACTAATAGCAATATAGGAGAAAGAACTTAAGAAAACAATCCCATTTATAATTGCATCAAAAGAACAAACTATATAGGAATAAATTTAACCAAGGAGGTGAAAGATCAATGATTTGAAAATCATACAGAATTGATGAAGGAAATAGAAGATGCAAAGATTAAATGGAAAAATTTACAATGCTCAATGATTGCAGAATTAATATTATTAAAATGTTCATTTAAAAAAGTTCTTACTGCCCATAGATAGGTACAGAATCAAAGCAATCTCTGTAAGAATATCAATAGTATTTTCGTTGAAATAGAAGAAATAATCCTAAAATTTATATGGAACCAAAAACACACTCTGAACAGCCAAAGTGATCTTGAGAAAGGACAAAGATAAAGGTATCACAAACCTAGATTTCAAGATAGATCAAGATGCCTTTCAAATAGAAACTGTCTCTCCTAATTGAGGAATTCAGATATGCATTACCTTCGATGTTCATAGAATTCTCTAAAAAGTAGGTTTCTACAGGGGTTCCTGAGTGGCTCAGCCAATTAATTGTCCAACTCTTAATTTCAGCTCAGGTCATGATCTCAGAATCATGAGATCAAGCCCTGTATCAAGCTCCACACTCAGTGGGGAGTCAGAGATTTTCCCTCTCCCTTTGCCCATACTCCTTCCCCCCACTTTCTCTCTAAAATAAAAATTAATCTTTTTTTTAAAAGTAGATTTTCTAGAGAAACAAAGAACTTCTTTCTATTATATTTTATTTTGAGGGTTTCTGTTTCATTTGATTTCCAGATGGGGTAAAATTAAGATCAATAACCCTGGGCAAATATTTGACTACTAATAAATGCCAAAATAGAATAAGATGCACAAACAGAATTAGATGAAGAAATTTAATTTTTTTTTTTCAATTTCAGCCTAGGGGCATCTGGGTGGCTCAGTAGGTTAAGCCTCTGCCTTCAGCTCAGGTCATATCTTAGGGTCCTGGAATCAAGCCCTGCATCTCGCTCACTGTTCAGTGGGGAGCCTGCTTCCCCCACCCCGCCTGCCTTTCCACATACTTGAGATCTCTGTCTGTCAAATAAATAAATAAAATCTTAAAAAAAATTTCAGACTAGTTTTTATATATATGTATGAAATATATATACACACATATATAAGTATATATACATATATAAATGCACATATCATGATCAACTGCCAATAGTTTTCCTTCATGGAAGGAAAGAACAAATTCATTTTTATTGTTTTCACTTAAATTCATGTATTATGAAACCTTTGAATGATTTATGTTTGGTTACTATTTTCAACACTTCAAATAAAACTTTTAAATAGAAAATGATTTATATCAGGCAAAATTGGAGCCGTTTTTGAGATATTATACTCTGTTAGTCATTTCTAGGCACAAATGGCAAATAGACACCAATTCTGTTTCTTTTTCAAGAAATATTTAAATACATTTCTAAATGGTAAGCTCTAATCCTTGAAAAACAATTTTCTCATTATCTTCTTTTGCAGATTTCCTTCAGACCAGTCTAAAAAGAGAGTATTTATTATTTATTAAAAAACAATGTTCTGTTCATCCAAATTTTCATTTCCAGAAGTCTGCTGGAATATTACCAAAACCATGCCAATTTTCTTTTCAATAATAGTGGTTGTATTATTTTTGCAACTTCTTGCAGATATAATATTTTGTTTTAATTTTAAAATTTATTTTTTAACAAAATGGGCAAAATTAAACAGACACTTCACCTAAAAAGATATATATATAGATGGAAAATAAGCAAATGAAAATATGGTCTCATCATTTGTCACTAGTAGAATTAAATTAAAATAATAATTTCATACTATTAAATGCCTATTGAAATAGCTAAAGTGAAAACAAAAAATGACAACATAGCTATAATGCCAAGTGTTTATCAGGAAGAAAAGGAAGTTGAACACTCATGCATTACAGGTTTATAGAAAAATGGTACAATCATGTAAAACAGTTTGGCAATATATTTCTATTTTATTTTTTAAAGATTTTATTTATTTTTCCATAAGCGACAGAGAGACAGAGAGAGAAGCAGAGGGAGATCCAAGTTCCCCATGGAGCAGGGAGCCCAATGCAGGACTTGATCTTAAGACTGTGGGATCATGACCTGAGCTGAAGGCAGATGTTTAGCTGAGTGAGCCACCCAGGTGCCCTGGCAGTTTGTTTTAAATTTAAACTTACATTTATCATGTGATCCAGCAATCCCCTTTTTCTTATATTTACCCAATAAAAATAAAACCTATCTTCAGTCAAACACCTGTACAAAAATGTTTGTAAAGCTTTATTTATAATAGCTTCAAACTAAAAGCAACCCAAACATCTTCTATAGGTGACTAGTTAAACTGTGATATATTCATACCACAAGATAGTACTCTGTAATGAAAAATAATGGACTCTTGTGGAGGAGGCAAGATGGTGGAAGAGTATAGGACCTCATTTCATCTCATCCCTTGAATATAGATAGATACCTATAAAATCATTCTGAAGACCCGTGAATTCAACCTAAGATGTAAGAAAAGAATACCTGAAACTCTAGAATTAGAAAAATGACTACTTTCTGCAATGTAGGAAATGCAAAGAAGTGAATCTGAGGGGATATATGGGAAGATATATGCTGGGGGAAGGAGCCTCATTAAGCCGGCTACCAGAAAATGATATAACCCTGGATGGCAAAAGTGAAACCCTTAGAAATCTGCTCCAGGGAGAGTCATCCTTGCTTGAAAGGAGCTCAGGTAGTGAAAAGAGGCAAATTTCCAGGTGGACAGTGTGGTCTCAGGATCCCCATAGTCACAGAAGTAATAGGGGGGCCTGTGTTGGTAGAGTTCCCAAGAATTGGAGAGAGGAAACTGGTTATAGTCAGGGAGTGCAAGAGGTGGCTCTCAGCCCAGTTCACCATAAACCATGAGCCATTGCTCCACTGGATGACCATTCTCCACATACAAACTGTGCAAAGGATAGGAACTTGGGGCCTCTCTGCCCCCTGCAAGGGGAAGACCAGGCATGTGCATGGCATTACAACAGGTCTTAGGGCAGGGGCTCTGTAAAGTACAGTAACCTGCAACTCTCCACCTTCCCTGGGGAGGATCAGTGTAATAGGGGACTGCAGGAATCTGCAGTTTGGCCGACACAAAAGTGAAGACCACTTATTCCTGAGGGTTTACTGAAGAAAGGGGACTGTTGTCTTTCAGCTCTGGGGCTGTAGATCAGAGAACAGACATTTTTATTTTGATCCTCTAAAGAGGCACATTGCCAGGTTTAGCCAGCAAAGCATGAGGTGGTGAATGAAAAAATTTCTCCAGACACCTAAGTAAGAGCAAAGAGAAGATATGGGGACCAGAGACTCTAATGGTGAAAGATCTTGAGCCAAATTGTGCCAACACTTTAATTGTGAATGTTTTCAATGCAACAAGAAAATCAGAAAAACAAAAAAGGAGTGAGAAGCATTAATAATCAGGGAAGTGACGTAGGGAGTATTGCGTGATTAGAATAAGCTGTGCCCATGACATGCATACAGACAGGGAGTACCTGGGGTGCATTACCACCAAAGATAAATGTTTCTCCTAAACATTTACTAGCTGAATGAGTGTATCGAGCCATAACAAGGATCTTGCTGTTCTCAGCCCAGAAACTTCAAAGGAGGCCTAATTTTGGGGACATTCCTTCTTTGCTGTTCAAATAGTTTCATCCAGGGAAGAATTGAATTTTATCTAGCCAGGCCTAATGAATTCCCTCAATGCATAAAGCCTGCAGGCAAAAAAAGCCACACAAAAGACCAGCCTACACTGAGCCCAGGCCCTTGGCAAGATGCAGTGCAACTCCTCTTAGACAAAGACACCTGAGAAGCAGTACAGCAGGCCCCTCCCCCAGAATACCAATGGAAGACCAGGTGCACAGCAAATTTACAGATAACAAAAGACTAGAAAACTCCAGTTCTAGAGGAAAATAGTATAAAGAATTCAAGGTTATTTCTCATGATCATTTGTCCTTCAGTTTAAAATTTTCCATGTTTTTTTTTAAATTTTTTTCCCTTTTCAACTAGTATCTTATTTTATCAACTCTCTGTTTTTAAGTCCTTTTTTAACTTTAATTTTTTACATTTACATTCTATAGGGTTTTTTTTTTTCATTTTTGGCTTTCCTTCACTCTATTCAATTTTATCTTTGTATGTATCTAGGTTTTGTTATCTTTACAGTTTGGGGATTTAGTGTCTTCTAACACAAGAACCAAAATATACTCAGGAGCAACTAAATGGACTTTTTTGTCCACCCTGTAAGATTGTATTATCTCCCTGCCTTTTTTATTTTCTTTTGCTTTTGCTTTTGGTTTCTGACCTACTTGGATTTGTCTAGTGTTTATTTTCCTTGGGCCTTGGTTGATATTTTTAATTTTGTTCACTCATTCATCCATTCTTATTTGGGCAAAATGATTAGAAGGATGAATTCACAACAAAAGAAAGAACCAGGGATAATACTCTCTGCCACAGATCAAATCAGTAAGGATATAAGCAAAATGTCAGAGCTGGAATTCAGGATAACAATTATAAAGTTACTAGTTGGACATGGAAAAAAAAAACATAAAAGACACTAGAGAATCTATTAGTGCAGAAATTAGATATAATCAGGCCAAAATTAAACATTTTCTAACTGAGATGCAGTCATAAATGGATGTTCTAAGGGATAAAGTTAATGGGGCAGAGGAGAGTCAGTGAAATATAAGAAAAGTTGATGGAAAGGAAGGAAGATGAGGTAAAGAGAGAAAAACAACTAATAGACCATGAGGAGAGGCTTCAAGAAATCAGTGATGCTATAAAATTTACCAACATCAGAATTACTGGGGAGCCTCAGGGCGAAGAGAGAGAGAGAGAGTGGGCCAGAAGGTGTATTGGGGAAAATCATAGCTGGAGAACTTCCCAAATCTGGGGAAGGAAAGAGGCATTCATATCCAAGATGTAGAGAAGACCCCTCCCAAAATCAACAAAAATAAATCCACACCCTGACATATAATACTGAAGCCTGCAAATTTCAGATATAAAGAAAAAAAATCCTGAAAACAGATTAAGAAAAAAGGTTTCTTACCTACAGAGGTAGGAATATTAGACTCGCATCAGACCTATCAACAGAGACCTGGTAGGCCAAAAAAGGCTGGCATGATATAGTCGGAGTACTAAATGAGAAAAATATGCAACCAAGAATACATTATCCAACAAGGCTGTCATTCAGAATGAAAGGAGACATAAAGAGCTTTCAGGACAAACAGAAAGTGAAATAATATGTGATCACCAAGCCAGCCCTGCAAGAAATATTAAGGAGACACCGTAAGCAAAGGAAAAGTCCAGGAATAAAATAAACTAGAAAGAAATGGAGATAGTCTATAGAAACAGGGACTTTACAGGCAATACAAGACATTAACTTTGTATCTTTCAACAGTTACTTTGAATGTAAATGGGCTAAATGTTCCAATCAAAAGACACCTGGTGTCTGATTGGATAACAAAGAAAGATCCATCCAAATGCAGTCTAAAAGAGACTCACTTGAGACCTAAAGACAGCTCCAAACTGAAAGTGAGGGGGTGGGGAAAAATTTACCATGATAATGTACCTCAAAATAAAACTGGAGTAATAATACTCATTTCAGACAAATTAGACTTTGAAACAAAGACTGTAGTAAGATATGTGGTAAGATATGTAGTAAGATATGGGCACCTGGGTGGTTCAGTGGGTTAAAGCCTCTGCCTTCAGCTTGGGTCATGGTCTCGGGGGCCTGGGATCAAGCCCTGCATTGGGCTTTCTGCCCAGTGGGGAGCCTGCTTCCTCCTCTCTCTCTGCATGCCTCTCTGCCTACTTGTGATCTCTGCCTGTCAAATAAATAAATAAAATATTTTAAAAAAAAGATATGTAGTAAGATAAGTATGTCATACTTAAAGGGTCTACCAACCCATAACAATAGACAGATCACCTAAGCAGAAGATCAACAACAATAAAAAAGGGCTTTGAATGATACATTGGACAATATAGATTTCACAGATATGTACAGAACATTCTATCCTAAAGCAACAGAATACACATTCTTCTCAACTGCACATGGAACATTCTCCAGAGTAGATCACATACTGGGCCACAAATCAAGTCTCAATCGATACCAAAACGTTGGGATTAATCCCTGCATATCTTCAGACTGCAGTGCTTTGAAACTTGAACTCAATCACAAGAGGAAATTTGGAAGAAACTCAGACACTTGGGGTTAAAGAGCATCCTACTAAATAATAAATGGGTAAGCCATGAAACTAAAGAAAATTTAAAAAAAAATGCAAACTAATGAGAATGAAAACACAAGTTTCCAAAACTTTTGGGATGCAGCAAAAGTGGTACTAAGACCAAAGTATACTGCAATACACACCTCTTTCAAAAAAATTAGAAAAATGTCAAATACACAAGCTAACCTCACACCTAAAGCAGCTGGAGAAAGAACAGCAAATAAAGACTAAACCAAGCAGGAGAAGAGTTATAATAAATATTGGAGAGGAAATAAATGAAATGGAAACAAGAAGAACTGTAAAACAAACAAATCTAGAAGCTGGTTCTTTGAAAGAATTGATAACATTGATAAAGCCCTAGCGAGACTGCTCAAAGAGAAAAAGTGAAAGACCCAAATTAATACAATTATTAAAAAAAGAGAAGTGGTCATGGCAAATACCAAGAAAATGCAAATAATTATAAGAACATATTATGAACAACTATATGTCAAAAAATTAGGCAATTCAGAAGAAATGGATGCATTCCTGGAAATGTAAAAATCACCAAGACTTAAACAGGAAGAAATAAAAAAAAAGAACAAATCCATAACCAGCAAGGAAATTCAAGAGGTAATCAAAAACCTCCCCCAAAACGAGTCCAGGGCCAGATGGCTTCAGAGAGGAATTCTGCCAAACATTTAAAGAAGAAATAATACTGATTCTAATGAAGCTATTATCTATCTATCTATCTATCTATCTATCATCTATCTATCTCTCTCTATATATATGGAAAACTTCCAAACTTCTTCTATGAGGCCACAATTACCTTGACCCCCAAACCGGAAAAAGACCCCATAAAAAAGACCAATATTCCTAATGAACACGGATGTCCAAATACTCATCAAGATATTAGCCAATAGGATCCAATAGCACATTAAAAGGATTATTCACCAGGACCAAGTGGGATTTATTACTGGATTACAAGGGGGATTCAACTTTTTCAAAACAATCAATGTGATACATCACATCAATAAAAGAAAAGACAAGAATCATATGATTCTCTCAATTGATGCAGAAAAAAAAATTTGACAAAATGCAACATCCTTTCTGGATTTAACCTCTTCACAGTGTAGGGATAGAGAGAACAAACCTCAATATCATAACTGCCATCTATTAAAAACCCACAGTGAAATCATTCTCAATGGGGAAAAACTGAGAAATTTTCCCCTAAGGTCAGGAAGAAGATAAGGATGTCCACTCTCACACTTTGTTCAAAATACTATTAGAATTCCTAACCTCAAAGGGGAGACAAGATGGCAGGGAAGTAGGAGGAGGCACCGTTTCAACCTGTACCCTAAAGTGAGCTGATTACCTACCAAAGAACTCCGATCACCCATGAAATCAGCCTGAGATCAGAATTACACAGGTCTGGATCTATAGGGGCAGAAGACGCCAGTGGGCAGGTAAAGTGGAGTGGGAACATTGGGCTGATATTGGAAGATAAACAAAAGGGGGAGAAAGCCACCAGAGGCGACCCATTGGAAAGTAATACCCCAATACGAGAGTGCCTTGCCTCTGGGGACCAGCATTAACTTGGAGTCTGGTTGAAAGCACTCAAAAAGAACAAAGGATCATGGGGGGAAATTGTGGGAATTGGGGTGGTTAGGGACAGGGGCTTAAGTCCCCAGACCCAGGACAACCACCTCTGGTGCTGAGCCAGAGAGAGTGCGGCAGAAAAACCAGGTCTTGGTCCCTGAGCCGCCAGCGCATCTGAAAGCCCGTGGGGTCCCGTGAGGGGCTGGGAGCCTTGTCAGCCGGCAGAAATGCAGCCTTTTTGCACTCTCCACGTGAGTGCTGTGTCGTGCTATCACAGCCATAGATGCTTGCGCCCCACAACCACCCCTGAGAGAGGTGCGCGCAGGTGCGAGCCTGATGCTCTCAGACCCAGAAAGACCAGGCACTTCCAGCCTGGGCCAGTAGGAAAATCTCAGTGTGCAATCGCTGCTTGGGACCTCTCTGGCGGTTCAGAGCTGCCCAGACAACCGCCGCTGTCGTGGTTTTGGGTACAAGCAGGAGTGCCTGTGTCCCCAGGGACCACGACTTGGAATGTGCTCTGCCAGCGGCCAAGGGGGAACTTATGTGCTCTGCAGCACCCAGAGGGGAACAGACTGAGGCTTCTCTCTGAGAGGGAGGTCGGGGTGTAGTTTGCTTTCCTCTAAACCTCCAAAAATCGTCAAAAGCTGTCAAGGTGAGAGAAAAAAAAAACAACGAACAAACATAAAAACCAACAGAGATCAAAGCCTGAAAAAACGGTTTCCTCAGAGCCCACCCCCTTAAGGGGAGTGGGAGGACTTAACTCAGGGAACATTGCCTGAAAACCCACGTGGCAGGCCCCTCCCCCAGAAAACCAACAAGGAAAAAAAAAGATAAAAAAAGGACAAGAAAACAACCACCACTATTTCATATATACAACTTTTATTTTTAATTCGTTCTCACTATTGTGGTTCATTTTTTATATAGATAATTTTTTAACCTTTTACCATCACAGTGAGATGTCCAGTACATCAAATTCCATAATAACCTTTTAATCTGAATTTTTTTATACATATACCCGTGTTTTTCTTTTGCTTTTCTATTTTTTATTTTTTTTAATTTTTGCTCAGTTTAGTTTAGTTTTATATTTTGTATTTTTATTTTTTAATATTCTTATAGAGTTAAACATCAAGGTAATCCCCTTTCCCCAATCAATGCTAGCGCTATAGGTAAACCAATTTTAATTGCCCTTTATCTTAGGAAAGTTGAGTCCTTTAACAAATATATCAAGATACATTTTGGAAGAATCAAAATAACCTTCCTCGCCCAAACTGAGAATTTATAACCACTCTCCCATCTTTTTCTTCCACCAGTGTTTCTATGTATTTGTGTTTGTACTGGTAGTATATAAATCTTATACTTCAGGTTCTTTTTGACGAGGTTTGGTTTTTTGTTTTCTTTTTTGCTTTTATATATAGATATATATTTTTTTTCTCTTGTCATATATTTTATCACTCTTTTTGTTTGGCTATTTTTGTTTGTATATTTCATAGATCTTAACTTGGGGCCCATTTGGGCTGAGCCTTCTCTTTTATCTTTCATTTTTTCCTGTCTTTCTCTCTCTCTTTTTTCTTTTTCTTTTCCTTTTTCCCTCATTTGGGTGGGTACTCCTGGTGCTCAGAAGTGTTCCAGGGTGCATCTTGACTGCACCACAGTTGATACATCCAGCTACATCCATTCAGCCATCTCTCACCAAAATGACTAGGAGGAGGAATTCCCAACAGAAAAAAAATTCAGAGGATGGGCCTTCTGCAACAGAGCTAATGGCTACCGACATAGACATTATGTCAGAAAGGGAATTCAGGCTAACAATTATCCAGGTAATAGCTAGGTTGGAGAAAGCCATGGATGACTAAACGGAATTGATTAGAGCAGAACTGAAAGCCACCAGGGATGATGTTGACAATGGTAGGGCAGAACTGCAAGCCACCAGGGATGATGTTCACATTGCTCTCAATGAGTTCCAATCTAATCTAAATTCTCTAAAAGCCATGGAAACTGAGATAGAAGATAGAATTAGTGATCTGGAGGTCAAACAGCAAAAAAGGATCAGGAGGAAGCCTGAAACAAACAGCTTAGAAACCATGAGAACAGAATCAGGGAAATAAATTATGCCAAGAAACATTCCAATATCAGAATTATTGGAATCCCTGAAGGGGAGGAGAAACAAAGAAGTCTAGAAGATAGAGTGCAACAAGTTCTCCATGAAAATTTTCCCAATCCCGCGAATGGAACCAACGTTCATGTACTAGAGGCAGAACGGTCTCCCCAAAAGATTATAGATTCTCGAAAGACCTCGAGACACCTAATAGCCAGAATGAAGAATAATAATTGTAGGCAGGCCCCCTTGAAGGCAGCTAGGACAAAGAAGCTCTTTACATAAGGAGGAAAGCCCATCAGAATAACGTCAGACCTGTCCACAGAAATCTGGCAAGCCAGAATGGGCTGGCAAGATATATTCAGGGCACTAAATGAGAAGAACATGCAGCCAAGAATAACTTATCCCGCAAGACTGACATTCAGAATGGATGGAGATATAAAGAGCTTCCAAGACTGGCAAAGTTTAAAAGACTACACGAGCACCAAGCCAACACTGCAGGAAATATTAAGGGGGGTTCTAAAAAAGAGGAAAAATCCTAAGAATACCATTGAACAGAAATATAGAGACAATCTACTGAAAGAAAGACTTCAAAGGTAACACGTTGTCAATAAAAAAGTATCTATCAATAATCACTCTCAATGTGAATGGCCTAAATGAGCCCATAAAATGACACAGGGTTGCAGATTGGATAAAACGAAAGGACCCATCCATATGTTGTCTACAAGAGACCCATTTTGAACCTAAGGATACACTCAGACTGAAAGTGAAGGGATGGAGAAGCATCTTTCATGCCAATGGGCCTCAAAAGAAGGCCGGAGTAGTGATTCTCATATCAGATAAATTAGATTTTAAACTAAAGACTGTAATCAGAAATACAGAAGGACATTACATCATTCTTAAAGGGACTTACCACCAAGAAGATCTAACAATTGTAAATATATCTGCCCCCAATATGGGAGCAGCCAATTACATAAGAAAACTGTTAATCAAGACAAAGAGCCATATTGGTATGAATACATTGATAGTAGGAGATCTCAACATGCCTCTCTGTAATAGACAGATCATGTAAGCAGAAAAGCAATAAAGAAACAAAAGCATTGAATGACACATTGGACCAGATGGACCTCATAGATATATACAGAACATTCCGCCCTAAAACAACAGAATACTCATTCTTCTCAAGTGCACATGGAAACTTCTCCAGAATAGACCACATACTGGGTCACGAATCAGGATTCAACTGATACCAAAAAATTGAGATTATTCCCTGCATATTCTCAGATCACAATGCTTTGAAACTGGACTCAACTACAAGAAGTTTGGAAGAAACTCAAACACCTGGAAGCTAAAGACCACCTTGCTTAAGAATACCTGGATCAACCAGGAGATCAAAGAAGAACTTAAAAAATTCATGGAAACCAATGAGAATGAAGACGCTTCAGTCCAAAACATATGGGATAGAGCAAAGGCGGTCCTAAGGGGGAAATACATAGCCATCCAAGCTCCTTCAAAAAAAAAAAAAAAAAAGAAAAATCCAGAAAACACCAATCTCCACACCTTAAAGAACTGGAGAATCAACAACAAATTAAACCAAATGCACACAGAAGAAGGGAAATAATCAAGATTAGATCAGAGATCGATGAGGTAGAAACTAGAGATAAATCAGAATGTATCAATGAAACTGGAAGCTGGTTTTTTGAAAGAATCAATAAGATTGGTAAACCACTGGCCACACTAATCCAAAAGAAAAGAGAGAAAGCTCAAATTAATAAAATTATGAATGAAAAGGGAGAGATCACAACTAACACCAAGGAAGTAGAAAAAATCATCAGAAGTTATTATCAACAGTTATATGCCAATAAGTTAAGCAACCTAGATGAAATGGATGCATTCCTGGAAAACTATAAACTCCCAAAATTGAACCAGGAAGAAATGGACAACCTGAATAGACCAATATCTAGTAACGAGATTGAAGCAGTAATCAAAAACATTCCAAAAAACAAGAAGAGCCCGGGACGTGAAGGATTCCCTGGGGAATTCTACCAAAGGTTCAAAGAAGAAATGACACCTATTCTCCTGAAGCTGTTTCAAAAAATTGAAGCAGAAAGAAAACTTCCAGTCTCTTTATATGAAGCCAGCATTACCCTGATCCCCAAACCAGGCAAAGACCACACGAAAAAGGAGAATTTCAGAACAATATCACTGATGAATATGGATGCTAAGATTCTCAACAAGATCCTAGCAAACAGGATCCAACAGTACTTTAAAAAAATTATCCACCATGACCAGTTGGGATTCATGCCTGTGTTACAAGGACGGTTCAATATTCCCAAATCAATCAGTGTAATAGAACAAATCAATAAGAGAAGCGAGAAGAACCACATGGTCCTCTCAATTGATGCAGAAGAAACATTTGACAAAATCCAGCATCCGTTCCTGATTAAATGCTTCAAAGTATAGGGATAGAGGGAACATTCCTGAACTTCATAAAATCTATGAAAGACCCATAGCAAATATCATCCTCAATGGGAAAAAGCTCACAGTATTCCCATTGAGATCAGGAACAAGACAAGGATGCCCACTCTCACCACTCTTGTTCAACCTAGTATTAGAAGTCCTAGCAACAGCAATTAGACAACAAAGAGAAAGGAAAGATATCCAAATTGGCAAGGAAGAAGTCAAACTCTCTCTTCGCAGATGATATGATACTTTATATGGAAAACCCAAAAGACTCTACCCCCAAACTATTAGAACTCATACAGCAATTCAGTAACGTGGCAGGATAAAAAGTCAATGTTCAGAAATCAGTGGCTTTCTTATACACTAACAATGAAAATACAGAAAGGGAAATTAGAGAATCGATTCCATCTTCTATAGCACCAAGACCACATAAGATACCTGGGAATAAACCTAACCAATGAGGTAAAGGATCTGCACTGGAGGAACTACAGAACACTCATGAAAGTAATTGAAGAAGACACAGAAAGATGGAAGACCATTCCATGATCTTGGATCGGAAGAAAAAACATTGTTAAAATGTCTATATTGCCTAGAGCAATCTATACTTTTAATGCCATTCTGATGAAAGTTCCACCGGTATTCTTTTTTTTCCTTTTTTTTTTAAATTTTATTTCTTTTCAGCATAACAGAATTCATAGTTTACAACACACCCAGTGCTCCATGCAATGCATGCCCTCCATAACACCCACCACCTGGCTCCCCCAACCTCCCACCCCCCGCCCCTTCAAAACCCTCAGGTTGTTTTTCAGAGTCCATAGTCTCTCATGGTTCATCTCCCCATGCCCTCCGTGTTATTTGTTATGCTCCACAAATAAGTGAAACCATATGATAATTGACTCACTCGCTTGACTTATTTCATTCAGCATAATCTCTTCCAGTCCCGTCCATGTTGCTACAAAAGTTGGGTACTATTCCTTTCTGATGGAGGCATAATACTCCATTGTGTATATGGACCACATCTTCCTTATCCATTCGTCCGTGGAATGGCATCTTGGTTCTTTCCAAGTTTGGCGACCGTGGTCATTGCTGCTATAAACATTGGGGTACAGATGGCCCTTCTTTTCAGCACATCTGTATCTTTGGGGTAAATACCCAAGAGTGCAATTGCAGGGTCATAGGGAAACTCTATTTTTAACTTCTTGAGGTATCTCCACACTGTTCTCCAGAGTGGCTGCACCAACTTGCAACCGGTATTCTTCAAAGAGCTGGAGCAAATTATCCTAAAATTTGTATGGAATCAGAAGAGACCCCGAATCGCTAAGGAAATGTTGAAAAACAAAAATAAAACTGGCAGCATCATGTCACCTGATTTCCAGCTTTACTACAAAGCTGTGATCACCAAGACAGCATGTTACTGGCACAAAAATAGACACATAGACCAGTGGAACTGGGTAGAGAGCTCAGATATGGTCCCACAACTCTATAGTCAAATAATTTTTGACAAAGCTGGATAAAATATACAGTGGAAAAATGACAGTCTTTTCAATAAATGGTGCTGGGAAAACTGGACAGCTATATGTAGAAGAATGAAACTCGACCATTCTCTTACACCGTACACAAAGATAAACTCGAAATGGATAAAGGACCTAATGAGAGACAGGAATCCATCAGAATCCTAGAGGAGAACATAGGCAGTAACCTCTTTGATATCAGCCACAGCAACTTCTTTCAAGATATGTCTCCAAAGGCAAAGGAAACAAAAGCAAAAATGAACTTTTGGGACTTCATCAAGATCAAAAGCTTCTGCACAGCAAAGGAAACAGTCAACAAAACAAAGAGGCTACCCACAGAATGGGAGAAGATATTCGCAAATGACAGTACAAACAAAAGCTTGATATCCAGGATCTATAAAGAACTTCTCAAACTCAACACACTCAAAACAGATAATCATGTCAAAAATGAACCTGCAATTGCGCTACTGGGTATTTACCCCAAAGATACAGGTGTAGTGATAAGAAGGGTCATCTGTACCCCAATGTTTATAGCAGCAATGGCCACGGTCACCAAACTGTGGAAAGAACCAAGATGCCCTTCAACAGATGAATGGATAAAGAAGATGTGGTCCATATACACTATGGAGTATTATGCCTCCATCAGAAAGGATGAATACCCAACTTTTTAGCAACATGGACGGGACTGGAAGAGAATATGCTGAGTGAAATAAGTCAAGCAGAGAGAGTCAATTATCATATGGTTTCACTTATTTGCAGAGCATAACAAATAACACGGAGGACATGGGGAGATGGAGAGGAGAAGGGAGTTGTGGGAAATTGGAAGGGGAGATGAACCATGAGAGCCTATGGACTCTGAAAAACAACTTGAAGGTTTTGAAGGGGTGGGGCGTAGGAGGTTGGGGGAGCCAGGTAGTGGGTATTATGGAGGGCACTCATTGCATGGAACACTGGGTGTGGTGTAAAACTAAGAATTCTGTTACGCTGAAAAGAAATGAAATTAAATAAACTAAAGAAAAGAAATGGGCAGAAGATATGAACAGACACTTCTCCAATGAAGACATACAAATGGCTATTAGACACATGAAAAAATGTTCATCATCACTAGCCGTCATTGAGATTCAAATTAAAAAGCACAGTGAGATACTACGTTACACCATTTAGAATGGCCAAAATTAGCAAGACAGGAAACAACTTGTGTTGGAGAGGATGTGGAGAAAGGTACCCCTCTTACACTCTTGGTGGGAATGCAATTTTGTGCAGCCATTTGGAGAACCGTGTTGAGATTCCTCAAGAAATTAAGAATAGAGCTTCCCTATGACCCTGCAATTACACTACTGTGTATTTACCCCAAAGATACTGATGTGGTGAAAAGAAGGGCTATCTGTACCCCAATGTTTATAGCAGCAATGGCCACGGTTGCCAAATTGTGGAGAGAACCAAGATGCCTTTCCACGGACGGACGGATAAGGAAGATGTGGTCTATATACCCTATGGAGTATTATGCCTCCATCAGAAGGGATAAATATCCAGCTTTTGTACCCACATGGACGGAACTGGAAGAGATTATGTTGAGTGAAATAAGTCAAGCAGAGAGAGTCAATTATCATATGGTTTCACTTATTTCCGGACCATAACAAATAACACGGAGGACATGGGGAGATGGAGAGGAGAAGAGAATTGAGGGAAATTGGAAGGAGAGGTGAACCATGAGAGACTATGGACTCTGAAAAACAACCTGAGGGGTTTTTAAGGGGTGGGGGTGGGAGGTTAGGGGTGCCAGGTGGTGGGTATTAAGGAGGGCACATGTTGCATGGAGCACTGGGTGTGGTGCAAAAACAATGAATACTGTTATGCTGAAAAGAAATTAAAAAAAAATGAAACTAAAAGAAAAAGAATTCCTAACCTCAACAATCAGATTACAAAAAGAAATCAAAGGCATTCAAATTGGGAAAGAAGAAGTCAATTTCTTACTCTTCACAGATGACATGTGGAAAACCAAAAAGACTCCACTTCAAAATTACTAGAACTCATATAGGAATTCAGCAACATGGAAGGATACAAAATCAGTGCAAAGAAACCAGTTGCATTTCTATACACCAGCAATGAGACTGAGGAAAGAGAAATTAATGAATTAATCCCATTTACAATTACACCATAAACCAAGACATCTAGGAATAAACCTAAACAAAGAGGTAAAGGATCTGTACTCTAAAAACTAAAGAATATTTATGAAATAAATTAAGGAACACACAAAAAGTTGAAAAACATTCCATGCCCATGGGTTAGAAATTGTTAAAATGTCTGTTACCCAGAGCAATATATACATTCATTGTGTTCCTTATCGAAATACTACTGACAGTTTTTACAGAGATGGAATAAATAAGCATAAAATTTTTATGGAACCAGGAAAAACTCTGAATAGCCAGGAGGATATTGAAAAAGAAAACCAATGCTGGTTGCATCGCAGTGCCAGTCTTCAAGCTCTATTATAGAGCTGTGATCATTGAGACAGCATGGTACTGGTACATAAGTAAACACTTAGATCGATGTGTCTGTTTGGATTTAAACTGAATGAACAGAATAAAGACCCAATAAATTAACCCTCAACTCTATGGTCAACTAATCAGGAAAAGAACATCCAGTAGAAAAAAAATGGCAGTCTTTTCAATAAATGGTACTGGAAATACTGGACAGTCACATGCAAAATAATGAAACTGGATCATTCTCTTATACAATACACAAATATAAAATCAAAATGGATAAAGGATCTAAATGTGAAACAGGAATCCATCAAAACCCTAGAGGAGAATACAACAACCTCTTTGACCTTGGTTACAGCAACTTCTTCCTAGATACCTCTTCAAAGGCAAAGGGGAAAAAATCAAAAATGAACCGTTGGAACTTCATCAAGATAAAAAGCTCTTCACCGCAAAGGAAACAATCAAGAAAAGTAAAAGGCAACCTGTGGAATGACAAAAGAGATTTGCAAATGGCTTATCAGGCAAAAGGTTAGTATCTAAGATCTATAAAGAACTTCTCAAACTGAACACCCTCCCCAAAATTAATCCTGTCAAGAAATGGGCAGAAAAGATAAACAGATATTTCTCCACAGAAGACATAAAAATGGCTAACAGATGTCTGATAAAATGTTCCACACTGCTTTTCATTGGGAAATACAAATCAAAACCACAATGAGATAATGCTTTACACCAGTCAGAATGGCTGAAATTAACAAGATGTGAAACAAAAAACATTGGGGAAGATGTGGAGAAAGGAGAATCCTCTTCCACTCTTTGTGGAAATGTATGCTGGTAAAGCCACTCTGGAAAACATTATGGAGGTTCCTCAAATGGTTAAAAGTAGAGCTACCTTGTGCCCAGCAATTGCACTACTAGATATTTACCCCAATGATACAGATTTAGTGAAAAGAAGAGGCACATGCACCATGATGTTCATAGCCGCAATGTCCACAATAGCCAAACTGTAGAAGGAGCCATGATGTCTTTTGACAGATGAGTGGATAAAGATGATGCGAAATTATGTATAATTCAGCCATCAGAAATGATGAATACATATATTTACATTGATGTGGTTGGAACTGGAGGATATTATGCTAAGTGAAATAAGTCAGAGAAAGACTATTATCATATGGTTTCACTTATATCTGGAAGTTATGAAAAAGTGCAGAGGATCATAAGGGAAGGGAGGGGAAACTGAACAGGAAGAAATCAGAGACGGAGACAAACTATGAGAGACTCTTAAACATGGAAAACAAACAGGGTTGGTGAAGAAGATGTGGGTGGGGGATGGGGTAGCTGGGTGATGGGCATTAAGGAGGCCACTTGTTGATGTGCAACTGATGAATTGTTGAACACCTCGTGAATTGTTGAACACATCATCTGAAATGAGTGATGTAATACGTTTTGGCTAATTGAATTTTAATTAAAAAAATAAAAAGTAAAAAAAATTTTAAAAATACTTTAAAAATTTAAAAGTGCATTTCCACTGACAGGATTGAAAAAATATCACATTTATGATTGAAGCACACAAAGTTGTTAAGATTTCAGTTGTCCTGAAATTGATCTATAAAAGAAATGAAATCCTTATTATGTTTCTAACAAGGTTTTAAATTAATAGCAATTGACAAGTTTATTCTAAAGTTTATGTAAACCAGAAACTCATATAAAACATGACAATTCCAGAGAGGAAAGAAAAATAGAGTGACAGGACAAGCCTTATTTGATTTCTAGTGTTAGTATAAAGGTGGGGTACCTGGGTAGCTCAGTTAGTTAAGTATCCATATCTTGGCTTCAGCTCAGGTCATGATCTCAGGGTCCTGAGATTGAGCCCTGAGACAGGATCCACACTCATTATAGTCTTCTTGTCCATTTCCCTCTGCTTGTCCCCCTGCTCTCTCTTTCTCTGACTAGAATGAGTAAATAAAATATTTTTAAAAAGAGTAAATATCAATGTATATTAATCAATATAGAAAGACATTTGCATAAGGATATGCCAATTGATTAATGCAAGAGAACAGAACATTTGGTAATATACCCACACACATGCAGGCACTAAGTTATCAACAAAACTGAAAAAGAAATCCAATAGCAAAAAAAAAAATTCTTTCTAAAAATGATGGTGGAGGAGGAACTGGATATATGTATGAAAGAATATGAACTTTGATTTCCTCATCACACAAAAGATTAATTTGAAATTTATCACAAACCTGCATAAAATAGATTTCAGAGGAAAACATGGGAGAATATCTTCATGTCATTGTTTTTGTTTGTTTGTATACGAACAAAGGTTTTTTTTAAATTAATTTTTAGTTAGGATATAACATGTAATGTTATATATATTGTATATATATTATCTATATACATATACACATATAACATATAATGTTATATATGGTATATAATGGTAAAAAGAATGTTATAATAAATTATACTTAAATAAAATGTAAAATTATTGTCAACACAAGCCAGTATGCTAGATAATTTCCAAAACATCAAGAGAAAAAAAAAAAAAGAAAGAAAGACTCATCACATGCAAGAGAACCAGCATAAGGTTAATCGTGAATTTTCATCAGAGAATTTGGAAGCCAGGACCAGAATAGGTTGATATATTCAAAGTGTTGAAAGAAAAAAATAACACTGCCAAATAAGAACATATTATCTGGCAAAGTTTTCCTTAAGATAGGAAGGTGACTGACTTACTTCGCTTAACATAATACTCCCTCCTTCCATTCACATCATTGCAAATGGCAAGACTTCATTATTTTTTATGGCTGAGTAATATGCCAATGTGTGTATATAGACCACTTCTTTATCTATTCATCAGTCAATGGACACTTGGGATTTCCATAATTTGGCCATTATTGATAATGATGTTATAAACATCAGAATGTGTGTATCCCTTTAAATTAGTATTTTTGTATCCTTTGGATAAATGCACAGTAGTTCAATTGCTGGGTCATAAGGTAGTTTAATATTTAACTTTTTGAAGAGCTTTCATACTGTTTTCCAGAGTGGCTATACCAGTTTGCATTCCCACCAACAGTATAAGAGTGTTCCTCTTTCTCTGAATCTTTGCCAACACCTGTCATTTCTCCTGTTGTTAGTGTTAGCCATTCTCAAAGATGTTAGGTAATCTCTCTTTGTGCCTTTGATTTGTATTTCCCTGATGATGAGTGAGTTAAGCAACTTTTCAGGTTAAGTGAAATAAGTCAGTCAGAATAAGACAAATATCATATGACTTCACTCATATGTGGAATTTAAGAAACAGAACAAAGGAACAAAGCAGGAAAAAAAGACAGAGAAGCAAACCAATAAATTTACTCTTAACTATAGAGAATAAACTCATGGTTAACCAGAGGGGAAGTGGGTGGGAGGGTGGCTTAAGTCAGTGATGGGGATTAAGGCAGGCACTTGTGATGAGCACTGGGTGTTGTATTTAAGGGGTGAATCATTAAATTCTACACCTAAACCGATATTGCACTGTATGTTGACCTACTGGGATTTAAATGAAAACTTTGGAGAAAAAAGATATGGGGAACAGATAAAGGCTTTCCTTAAAAAAATATTTATTTATTTGAGAGAGAGTGAGAGAGCGAGCACACAAGTGGGGGAAAGAGGAGAGAAATTGAGAGAGAGAATCTCAAGAAGACTCCTACTGAGCGTGGATTCCAACACTAGGCTTGATCCTAAAGTCCTGAGATCATGACCTGAGCGAAATTAAGAATCAGATGCTCAGCTGAATGAGCCACCCAGGTGCCCCTAAATAAAGACTTTCTAAGGCAAGCAATAGTTGATGGAATTTGTCGTTGCTAGCCCTGTCTTATGAGAAATGCTAAAGGGAGTTCTTCATGCTAAGACCAAAGGATAATAATTTGTGACATGAAAGTATATAAAAATATGAAATTCACTCTTTAAGGTAAATACATACTAGAGTTCTCAATGCTCTAATACTGCCATGGTGGTATATAAATAAGTTTTGATTGTTGTATAAAAGTTAAAAGAAAAAAAGTGTCAAAAATAAAGCTACATAATTTATTAATGAACACACAAGAAGTGTAAACAAAAATATAATTTGTGGTGAGGAAAGTAACTGCATAGATCTTTCATATATGATTAAAGTTAACATTTTATCATAGAATGTTATAACAATAAAATGTGTTATGCAATCCTCATAGTAATTACAAAACAAAATCCTATAATAGATACACAGGAAGTAAAGAGAAAAACAACAAACATAACACCAAAAAATAATCAAATCACAAAAGGAAACAGGAACAAATCAAATTTTTAAAAACCCATGGAAAACAATAAACAAAATGGCAATATTAAGTTCTAATCTCTGAATAACTAATCAAAATGTAAATGAAGTAAATTCTCCAGTCAAAAAAACTCAAGAGTGACTGCATCAACAACAATAACAACAACAAAAAAACGCCTTTCCTATATGTTGACTGCTCAAGACTCATTTCGGGTTAAAAAGAAGCAAAGTTTGTAACTAAAGGAGTGTAAAAAGATATTCTATAAAAGGAGCCAAAGTAGCTATACTTATATTAGACAAGACAGACTTCAAGCCAAAAACAGTAACAAGAGATAAAGATGATAATTTTAATGAAAAAAAGGTTCAATTAATAAAGATGAACTTAAAATTGAATTTATAAAAGATTTAAATGAAACTTCTCCCAAGTTTTTATTTCAATATATAATATATATTGAGTATATATATTTATAAAAAATGAACGTATAAAAGATTAACTTATGAGTTCCATAATTAAAGGTGTTTCTTTATAGCATCAAAAAAAGATTAACTTATAATTATATATGGATATGTACATATATATACATAAATATATAAATAAATTAATAACAAGCATAAAGGCAGAAATAGATACCACACACTGTAATAGTAAGGAAATTCAAAACCCCATTTAAACAATAAGTATACCTTCCAGACAGAATTCTCAATAAGTGAAACTTAAAAATACTAGACACAAACTGGACCTAACAGATGTATACAAAACATTCACCCAACAGCAGCAGAATACACATTCTTCTTAAGCACAGATAGAACATTCTCCAATAAATTATATTCAGTTAAAAAAGAGTCTTCGTGGAGAGGAGTCAAGATGGCGGACTAGTAGCAGGCTGAGACAACATCAGGTAGCAAGAGATCAGCTAGATAGCTTATCAAACCATTGCAAACACCTACAAATCCAATGGGAGATCGAAGAGAAGAAGAACAGCAATTCTAGAAATGGAAAATCGACCACTTTCTGAAAGGTAGGACTGGCGGAGAAGTGAATCCAAAGCAATGGGAAGACAGACCGCGGGAGGAGGGGCCGGCTCCCAGCAAGCGCCGGAGCAAAAGAGCACAAAATCAGGACTTTTAAAAGTCTGCTCCACTGAGGGACATCACTCCAGAGGCTAAACCGGGGTGAGCTCTCAGCTCGGGTTACCTTGAACCGGGCACAGGCTGGGTGAGCTCGGAGCACAGCTGGGAGTGATTGGGGCTTTTCTCTGAGGGCGTACTGAGGAGTGGAGCCCCGAGCTCTCGGCTCCTCTGGGCTGGAGATTGAGAGGTCGCCATTTCCATTCCCGTCCTCCGGAACTCTACGGAAAGCCTTCGGGGAACAAAAGCTCCTGAAAGCGAAACTGAGCACATTACTTAGCCTGCCCCCTGGTAAGGGCGGTGCATTTCCGCCTTGGGCAAAGACACTTGAGAATCACTACAACAGGCCCCTCCCCCAGAAGATCAACAAGAAATCCAGCCAAGACCAAGTTCACTTAACAAGGAGAGCAGCAGAATTCCAGAGGAGGAGAAAGCAAAGCACGGAATTCATGGCTTTCTCCCCATGATTCTTTAGTCTTGCAATTAATTTAATTTTTTCTTTAATTTTATTTTTTTTCTTCTGCTAAATTTTTTTAACTTTTACCCTTTTCTTTTTAACGTTGTTTTTAACTAGTTTATCTTAACAATACCTTTCCAAAAAAATAATAATATTTTTTAAACCTTCATTATTATAGTCATATTTTATCCTTCATTGTATTTAACTTTATTTTTTGTATACACATAGGGTTTTTTTCTTCTAAAATTTGGTGTACAACTTCCTCTAGTAGATCAAAATATACCCTAAATCTAGCTCCGGGTTCTAGTCTCCAGCCTGAGAAAATTCTCTCCACTTTCTTTTTCTTTATTCTCCCAACCAACTTACTTTATCAACTCCTTTTTTTGAAATTTAAAAAAAAAATTTCATCGTTATAGGCATATTCCATCCACTCATTGTGTTTACCATTATATAAGTTTTTCATTCTTTAAAATTTTGGGAGGTAGTTTCTTTTAAGAGACCAAAATATGCCACAATTAAGTGGGTGACCCTGTTCTAGTCACCAGTCTAATATATAATTATATATTTTTTCCTTTTTTTTCTTTATTTGTTTTCTTTTTTTAATATTATTTTTCTGAACTTCTTTTTATCCCCTTTCTACGCCCCACGATTTGGGGTCTCTTCTGATTTGGTTAAAGTGCAATTTCCTGGGGGTCTTTGCCACCCTTTTAGTATTTTATTTGCTCCTTCATATACTCTTATCTGGAAAAAATGACAAGGAGGAAAAACTCACCACAAAAAAAAAAAAAAGAACAAGAGGCAGTACCAAGGGCTAGGGACCTAATCAATACAGACATTGGCAATATGTCAGATCTAGAGTTCAGAATGATGATTCTCAAGGTTCTAGCCGGGCTCGAAAAAGGCATGGAAGATATTAGAGAAACCCCCTCTGGAGATATAAAAGCCCTTTCTGGAGAAATAAAAGAACTAAAATCTAACCAAGTTGAAATAAAAAAAAAGTTATTAATGACGTGCAATAAAAAATGGAGGCTCTTACTGCTAGGATAAATGAGGCAGAAGAAAGAATTAGTGATATAGAAGCCCAAATGACAGAGAATAAAGAAGCTGAGCAAAAGAGGGACAAAGAGCTACTGGACCACGAGGGGAGAATTCGAGAGATAAGTGACACCATAAGATGAAACAACATTAGAATAATTGGGATTCCAGAAGAAGAAGAAAGAGAGGGGAGCAGAAGGTATATTAGAGAGAATTATTGTAAAGAATTTCCCTAATATGGCAAAGGGAACAAGCATCAAAATCCAGGAGGTGCAGAGAACCCCCCTCAAAATCAACAAGAATAGGTCCACACCCTGTCACCTAATAGTAAAATTTAAAATTCTTAGCGTAAAAGAGAAAATCCTGAAAGCAGCCCGGGAAAAGAAGTCTGTAACATACAATGGTAAAAATATTAGATTGGCAGCAGACTTATTCACAGAGACCTGGCAGGCCAGAAAGAACTGGCATGATATATTCAGAGCACTGAACGAGAAAAATATGCAGCCAAGAATATTATATCCAGCTAGGATATCATTGAAAATAAAAGGAGAGATAAAAAGCTTCCATGACAAACAAAAACTGAAAGAATTTGCAAACACCAAACCAGCTCTACAGGAAATATTGAAAGGGGTCCCCTAAGCAAAGAGAGAGCCTAAAAATAGTAGATCAGAAAGGAACAGAGACAATACACAGTAACATTCACCTTACAGGCAATACAATGGCACTAAATTCATATCTCTCAATAGTTACCCTGAATGTTAATGGTCTAAATGCCCCAACCAAAAGACACAGGGTACCAGAATGGATAATAAAACAAAACCCATGGGGTGCCTGTGTGGCTCAATGGGATAAAGCCTCTGTCTTTGGCTCAGGTCTTGATCTCAGGGTCCTGGGATCGAGTCCCACATCGGGCTCTCTGCTCAGCAGGGAGTCTGCTTCCTCTTCTCTCTCTCTGTCTGCCTCTCTGCCTACTTGTAATCTGTCATATAAAAAAATAAAATGTTAAAAAAAAACATCAATATGTTGCCCACAAGAAACTCATTTTAGACCCAAAAACACCTCCAGATTAAAAGTGAGGGAGTGGAAAACAATTTACCATGCTAATGGACATCAGAAGAAAGCTGGGGTGGCAAGCCTTTTATCAGATCAATTAGATATTAAGCCAAAGACTATAATAAGCGATGAGGAAGGACACTATATCATACTCAAAGGGTCTGTCCAACAAGAAGTTCTAACAATTTTAAGTGTCTATGCCCCTAACGTGGGAGCAGCCAACTATATAAACCAATTAATAACAAAATCAAAGAAACACATCAACAATTATACAATAATAGTAGGGGACTTTAACACACCCCTTACCGAAATGGACAGATCATCCAAGCAAAAGATCAACAAGGAAATAAAGGGCTTAAATGACACACTGAACCAGATGGACATCACAGATATATTCAGAACATTCCATCCCAAAGCAACAGAATACACATTCTTCTCTAGTGCACATGGAACATTCTCCAGAATAGATCACATCCTGGGTCATAAATCAGGTCTCAACTGATATCAAAAGATTGCGATCATTCCCTGCATATTTTCAGACCACAATGCTCTGAAGCTGGAACTCAATCACAAGAGGAAATTTGGAAAGAACCCAAATACATGGAGACTAAACAGCATCCTTCTAAAGAAAGAATGGGTCAGCCAGGAAATTAAAGAACAATTGAAAAAATTCATGGAAACATATGAAAATGAAAACACAATGGTTCAAAATCTGTGGGACACAGCAAAGGAGGTCCTGAGAGGAAAATATGTTGCGTTACAAGCCTTTCTCAAGAAACAAGAAAGGTCTCAAATACACAACCTAACCCTACACCTAAAGGAGCTGGAGAAAGAACAAGAAAGAAAGCCTAAACCCAGCAGGAGAAGAAAAATCATAAAAATCAGAGCAGAAATCAATGAAATAGAAACCAAAAAACCAATAGAAAAAAATAAACGAAATTAGGAGCTGGTTCTTTGAAAGAATTAATAAGAACCCCTGGCCAGACTTATCAAAAAGAAAAGAGAAAGGACCCAAATAAATAAAATCATGAATGAAAGAGGAGAAATCACAACCAACACCAAAGAAATACAAACAATTATAAGAACATACTATGAGCAAATCTACGCCAACAAATTTGACAATCTGGAAGAAATGGATGCATTCCTAGAGACATAAAAACTAGGAAGAAATAGAAAATCTAAACAAACTCATAACCAGTAAGGAGATTTAAGCTCTCATCAAAAATCTCCAGACAAACAAAAGCCCAGGGCCAAACGGCTTCCCAGGGGAATTCTACCAAACATTTAAAGAAGAATTAATTCCTATTCTCCTGAAACTCTATTCTCCTGAAATTCTATTAAAAAAAATAGAAATGGAAGGAAAACTTCCAAACTCATTTTATGAGGCCAGCATCACCTTGATCCCAAAACTAGACAAGAATCCCATCAAAAAAGGGAATTACAGACCAATATCCTTGATGAACACAGATGCGAAAATTCTCACCAAATTATTAGCGAATAGGATTCAACAGTACATTAAAAGGATTATCCACCACGACCAAGTGGGATTTATTCCAGGGCTGCAAGGTTGGTTCAACATCCGCGAATCAATCAATGTGATACAACACATTAATAAAAGAAAGAACAAGAACCACATGATACTGTCAACAGATGCTAAAAAGGCATTTGACAAAGTACAGCATCCTTTCCTGATCAAAACTCTTCAAAGTGTAGGGATAGAGGGTACATACCTCAATATTATCAAAGCCATCTATGAAAAACCCACCGCAAATATCATTCTCAATGGAGAAAAACTGAAAGCTTTTCCGCTAAAGTCAGGAACACGGCAGGGATGTCCATTATCACCACTGCTATTCAACATAGTACTAGAAGTCCTAGCCTCAGCAATTAGACAACAAAAAGAAATTAAAGGCATCCAAATCGGCAAAGAAGAAGTCAAACTATCACTCTTTGCAGATGATATGATTCTATATGTGGAAAGCCCAAAAGACTCCACTCCAAAACTGCTAGAACTTGTACAGGAATTTAGTAAAGTGTCAGGATATAAAATCAATGCACAGAAATCAGTTGCATTTCTCAACACTACCAACAAGACAGAAGAAAGAGAAATTAAGGAGTCAATCCCATTTACAATTGCACCCAAAACTATAAGATACCTAGGAATAAACCTAACCAAAGAGGCTAAAAATCTATACTCAGAAAACTATAAAGTACTCATGAAAGAAATTGAGGAAGACACAAAGAAATGGAAAAATGTTCCATGCTCCTGGATTGGAAG